>KZ112535.1:0-147097 GCA_002120305.1 Hypoxylon sp. CO27-5 | reverse complement strand
TTATTTATTTATTTATTTATTTATTTATTTATTTATTTATTTATTTATTTATTTATTTATTTATTTATTTATTTATTTATTTATTTATTTATTTAATTTTTTTATTTACTTTTTTATTTATTTATTATTTTTTTTAATTTTTACTTTATATAAAATTTAAATTTAAGCTTTAATTTTTAATTTTACAATTATTATTATTATGCCATTATAATTATATAATAGAATTTATACGTAATTATAATTATATATTTTTTAATTTTAAAACTTTTTTTTTTAATTTTTAATAACTTTTTAAAAAAAGGTTAATTACATATATTTTATATTATTCGAATAAAAATATTAAATTTTATATATATAAAAATTATTAAGCTTTAATAATTTAAAGTTTTAATAACTTTAATAGCTTTAATAGTTTAAAGCTTTAATAGCTTTAATAGTTTTAATAATTTAAAACTTTAATAGCTTTAATAGCTTTAATAGCTTTAATAGCTTTAATAGCTTTAATAGCTTTAATAACTTAAAGCTTTAAAGCTTTTAAAAAAGCTTTTAAAACTTTTAAATTAACCTTATTATTTTAAACTTAATTATTTTAAGTTATAAAATAACTACGATAATATATTTAAAAGTAAAATATACGAAATTAAATGCGTTATTTAATGGTATTTTTTTCATTTTTATAACCTTAAAATTAATAAAGGATTAATTTTATAAAAATTAAAGGTTTTTTTTATTTTCCCTTATTAATTATTTATTAGTTTTTTATTAATTACTTTATTAATTACCTTTTAATTTTTCATAGTAATTTTTAAATTAAGTTTTAACGTAAAAAACCTTTAATTAAAATAAAATAAATATATAAAAAATATAATAAAATTATTTTAAATTAAATATAATATAATTATTAAATAAATAAAGTTTAATAATTATATAATAAAAGGTAAATATTATATAATTTTTTTATAAATATTATTATAATTAATTATTTTATTATATATATTTATTAAAATATAAAATTATAAAACTTTTAAGCTTTAATATTAAATAATATATTATATAATTATAATTTTAATAATAATAATAATTTATTAACATTTATTTTTTTTATTTTATATTAAAAAGGCTTTTTATTATATATATATTTAATATTTTTAATAATTTATAAAAGAAATATTAAATAAATTATATAATATTAAAAAGTTTATTATATTATTACGTTATATATTTATTACTTTTTAAAATAATTTATTATTATATTATTATTAAATTTTATATTTAAATAACTTTATAAATATTAATTATAATATTATATAATTTAAATATATATATTTTAATTTAAGTTATACTTTTATATAATTATTATTATTAAAACTATTTAAAGTTAAAGTTAAAAAGCCTTTATAAAAGCTTATATAATATTTTCTATTTATTTTTAATAGTTTTTAACTTTATTAAAATATTAAAAAATATTATATAATTTTTTAAAAAACCTTTTAACTTTAATTTTAAATAACTTTAATTATAAATATTATATTAAAATATAAAATTAAAGTTTAATTTTTTAAATTTTATTTATAATTTAATATAAATTTAAATATAATATAATTTATTTAATATTATTTATTTTTTTAATAATTTTTAATAATTTTTATTTAAGCTTTAAATAATTTTAATAAATATTAAAACTTATAATAAATATAAAAGCTTTATATATTTTATATATTTTATTATTATATTATTATATTTAATTAAATTTATATAAAGTTAAAACTTATATTATTTAAATATAAAATTAAATTATTTTTTTAATAATATATATTTTAATTTTATTAAAATTATATATATATATAATTATAAAAGTTTAAAATTTAAATAAATTTAAAAATATTTTATTTAATTTTATTTAATTATTATATATTAATATTAATATTATAATATATAATTATATATAATTAATTAAATTAATATATATAAACTTATATATTTTATTTTTATAATATTTAAAAATATTTTTATTTTAATTAATTTTTTTTATAATTTAAATATAACTTTTTTAATTATTTTATTAATTATTTTATATATTTAAAATTAAATTTATAAAAAAAATTAAAAATAATATTTTTAAAATTATATATAAATAAATAATTTTTATTATTTTAATTTATATATAAATATATTTTTTAAAATTATAAATAAAAAATACTTAAAAATTAAACTTTACTTTATATATATACTTTTATTAAAAAATAATAAGGATTAATATTAAATAAACGTAACGTTATTAAAAGCTCGCTTTACTTACACATATATAAAAGGAGAAAAGCCTTTTTAACATAAAGTAAAAAAATAAGCGTTAATAAATTATTATTATATTATACTTAACTTAAAATAATTTTACTATTTCTTTTATACATTTACTTTATATATAATTTATATTAAAAGGCTTTTTTAACAACTTTTATTTTATATATAATAAATAAATTATTATTTTTTAATATATACGAAATAAAAAAGCTAAATAAGCAAAACTCGGTTATTATGCCTTCGAACAGCGGCCTCACAGTTTTCAAAGTGATCGACACCTATGATTCCCGCGATAGGAAATTCTTAATAAGCTTCTTCAATTCGACACAATAGCCCTCGTAAAACTCGGGTAAGAGCCCATACCCGTACGCTTAGACGTTAAATAATATAACAACAACAACAACAACAACAAATTACTAACATCGGCGCCACGTTTGAGCAACATGCGGATAACATCTTTATCTCCGCGGCTGACTGCTATCTGCATGGTGTTACCTGTTAGTTGACGATCGGCGTCGTCCTCTGTGGAAAGGAAAACCTCAAAGATTATCATATTTCCTTTATCGATAATATAGGAAGCAACGGTCCTGTTTGGCGAGAATGTGAAATCACGACTGAAATTATTGATATAGCGCTCGCTCTTGATGAACCCCTCACATAGGCTGTGAATGGGGGAGTCAAGCGGTAGAGTTTTCACCTGCATCTCTAATAATGCCTGGACTGCTTCATTGCTTTTAGCGGCAAGTGCGGCAAATATTGGGGTGCCATATCGCTCCTCTTCAACGGAGAAGCACGACTGACGAGAATCTAGGGTGTGAATGAGGTTTGCGAAGTCGCGCTCAGCTAGTATGTAGAGAAGGCTCGCCTTTGTGGTACATCTACGTATCTGATGTTTCTCGAATAGATTATTGTATTCAATCCAGTCAGAGAGAGAAAATATCGATAGGAATTCCTTCTGGTTGACACCGTTGCTTTCAGCTTTGTCGGCATGATGTAGGATACCTTGATAGGCGTATTCCAGGAAGGGGAGGCTTTTAGCTGCATCTAGTCGGAGAGATGCTGCTTCGGGTGTCGATGCCTTTGGTAGAGGCTTGGGGAGGTGGAAATTGTGAACGATTTTATCATTCAAGTATGCAAGGCAGCACCGCTTGAGTTCTTCATGGCTTTCGCCGTGAAGATTAGACCCAAGCTCAGGCCAGATCTTTTGTAGCCCGTTTTCTTTGAGAAGGAAATCCCGAACTGATTCGTGGATGAACTGAATGGTTGGTGCCTTGGACTTTGTTGATTCGGCTAGTCCTTTCGAATTGTCAAGGATGTACTTTTGCATATCTTCTCTTGTTATTTCCTGTTCCGACTGACAGTTGAATAAGTTATCAGGCTCGATTCCTGACATAATCGCAAAATAGAGTTCCTCTAAGGTGAGCGGACGCTTTGCAAAAAGCACCCATTGGATACAAAGAAGAAGTCCATCCCTATTATTATGATCGCGGGTGAGTATATCGCGGAATAGCTCATGAAGATCTCCTGGAATGTCCTTGAGTCTCTGGCGAAGTCGATATTTCCGTCCGCGGTCATATTCCTTATTCAGAATATCCACTACCAGAACTACCCACATGAAAACACCAGACGCCTTTTCTTTCAGCTCAGAACGGATCTGTTCAGCAAGGCGGTCGTGTCCGATATGCAACTCGGTGTCCAAATAGTTTGTTATGTCTTGTTCGTGTTCCTCTCTCCCTTCAATCACCAGGTTGAGCCCCTTCTGTATTGTGATATGTGGGTAATGTCTACTTGCAAAGCAAACACGCAACTCGGTCCTGGCTGAGGCGGCTTGTTCGATGATATTCTGTAGAAACGATAGCATGTCTCGGACTTGTTGTTCCTCGCACTCATCTAACGCATCTATAAAGCAAACGATAGAAGCTTCTTCCAGAGCGCGCACTGATTGTTCAATCAGAAACTTCAAGGATTCAGTGCTCCACTGGTGTTCCGGTTTAACCGAGTCTAGAATGTGCTGAAGTTCAGGATATCCTTTGAGTAATTGTAGGAGAAGTGATCGGTAAAGGCCAATTGTGGATTTTTCTAACTCCTCTCCCCTCGCGTTAAAGAAAAAAGAGACGACTACCATACCCTTTTTCTTAGAAGATCGATGAACGTCGGAGAGTGTGGATTTCATCAAGGTCGACTTTCCGGCCCCAGGCTTTCCCTTGATCCATAGAAAGCCACCATGCTTGTCAGACTCAGTAGTATCAAGCCACTCCTGATATTGAGGAGTCTTGAGAAACCATTTGCAAGTGTTTCTATGTGCACTCTTAATGTTCGTCCGACGCGCGTCGATATGGGCGAAATCGAGGGATTTGAGCAACTCATCTCGCTTCTCTTGCTTCGTAATTGTCGATTCAGAATTGTTCGGGCTGCGGGTATTGAAGGTTTGATTGATGGTGGTGGTGTTATAACTATGATTATTCTTTGAAGCTAAAGCTTAGAAGTTAGCATATAATAGTCTATCGGTAGGGTAGATGGTATAGTATTGTACTCTCGAAGTTTCCACCATTGTAGAATTCTCCATCCCTAATTAGGACCCCTTGGCCGGAAAGTTCAGTCAATCCTCGACTACCACCTTGAGAACTTTCGGCATGGTAATTGGGTACAGCAGACGCATATGCATTATGCCGCTCGTAGTAATCATTAGGTTTCGATCTCTTGTCTCGATGCGCCATTCTGCTGCCCACCCCTAACTCCAATACATAGAAGCTTTTACCAGGTGGTTGATGGCCAAAGTATAATAGTAACCTTTAATCAGGCCCTATCCAGTTATAGGCAATATAGTAAGATGGTATTTCTGAAGATCTTAAGAGTGTGTGCGGATATGATGACTGGAACATAGAAAATTTCGTGCTTACGGCGATAGCGAAAAAGTAGGTAGTGAGGCTGACTTATCCCACTTTTGCATCAAGTCCTGCATCTGGGGTTGCACAAAGGTGATCTATCAGAAACGCGACTCGTCAGCGGACACAAGGTAATGATAATAATACACACCAAGTCAGCTTCGGTACCCAATATTAACTGTTTTTCGTCGTTCCCAAATCTTTGAATTGGCGTTAAAAGTATTTCATTACCGCCATCAATGGCAAACCTGCGTCCTGAAGATTATTGTATTGTATGGATCGCGCCGCTGGAGATCGAGGCACAAGCAGCCTTACACATGCTAGACCATAGGCATACAGGCAGTTTTCCACTGAGTCGTGGCGATGATTACGTTTTTCGGGCCGGCGATATGT
Source organism: Hypoxylon sp. CO27-5 (assembly GCA_002120305.1). Lineage (NCBI taxonomy): Eukaryota > Fungi > Ascomycota > Sordariomycetes > Xylariales > Hypoxylaceae > Hypoxylon > Hypoxylon sp. CO27-5. The sequence goes on along the minus strand of KZ112535.1, from coordinate 141,518 downwards.
GCGGACATAATATTGTCATCGCAACTCTCCCAGCTGGCCAAGAGTACGGAACTGGATCGGCTGCAGCCCTTGCCAGCCAAGCGAAGAGATTCTTCCCAAATTTCTGGTTTGGCCTTCTAGTAGGCGTGGTGAGTAATATCCCATAGTCAACTTGGTAGCTAGTGTCCTATGAAACACCATATCTAGGCTTCCATCGGAATTTTTTAGAGTGTATTGCTTACTCTGTCTCATGTAGGCTGCTGGCATTCCTGATTTTCGCCGAAGCCCGCCGCGAGATATCCGCTTAGGCGATGTCCTCGTCAGCATTCCAGACGTTGACCATGCAGGAGCCATAGCCTATGACCTTGGCAAGGAAATAGGAAAGGATGAACTTGAGCTTCTGCGTCAGGGTCATATTCTAGCGCAAACCGAGCCTGTCGTGAGATCTGCGATTGGTAACATTAAACTCGAGTCACCTAACGAAAGCAAGCTTTTCCTCTCGTATTACAAGGCTATGAAAAATAAAAGGCATGCAAATGGGACGTTTATGGACCCTGGGCAAGAGCAAGACAAGCTCTATCAAGCCGACAACGAGGGAGTCGAGCGCCTCGTGGAGAGGCAACCTCGGCCTATCTCCCAGCGTACTTCAGTATGGTATGGACCGATGGGATCGGGTGAAAAGCTTATGAAGAACGCAGCAAGGCGAGACCAACTAAGAGACCAGTACGGTATTATCGGACTAGAAATGGAAGCAGCGGGAGTCATGAACCGCATCCCAGTTGGAATCATCAGGGGCGCATGCGATTACGCAGACGAACATAAGAACAAGGAGTGGCAACCATATGCCGCCGCCATGGCAGCCGCGTATGCTAAAGCAATATTATCCCAAATCTCTCCAAAGAATGGACCCGGTGATTCAGAAACACGAAGATGTAATAGTGAGTAAAAAGTTTTGTTTTTATTATTGTCGTTATTCATTCAACAAATCAGATTCCCTTGAAAGGAGCTTTAACTAACGTGACTGATAGGCTGTTGTGATGCCCCTAAGAACAAGGGGCCGAGGAAACTCTCTTTTAGGGAGTCAACAGACTCCGACGAGGACGATACGAGAAAGAAATGTCCTAATATAGATGAGACGACTGAGACTGCAGCTGGTACAAGAAATGTTATTTTCAGAGGCCAGGGAAACCAAATCATAGGTTCTGGGAATATATCTATTGGAGGAGGCCAGTACTTTCGTTGAGAGCGAGGTCATTCCGGAGATATAAGGATCTCGACGATGGGAGCTAGTCAGGTAACTTCTTAAGATAGGTAGGTTTCAGTAAAGGGGAAGGGATAATATTGCTATGAATGAATATAGATGGTAGCATAGGAATAATATAGAAATAAGGGTAGACTCGATGACTGAAGGAGTGAGATGTGTTAGATCTTTGATGTTATCTATAATTAAAGGATGGTTCCTCGTCTCCAATAACACAAGTCATTGATTGCTAGGTACCTAAGGTAGATTGGGACGGCCAGTCTTACGTAAAGTCAGCTCGAGTTACACATACTTACGCACTCATACAGATTCAAGATGAAAAAGGTATATTCAAGTGCGGGTTCCGACTCGTTTCACGACATATATGAGACAAATACTTCCATTTTCTCCCAGTAGATAAGTTCCGCAACCACCCACACCTCGGGAATTTTCACTCCGTTTACACCATGATTGGATAGGTCGTCGCTCGGTCATGATGGACTTTTGGAGAACGGCGTCGGAGTGCATATTCGTTTCCGAAGGGATGTTCTCAGAGGCTTAAGTATTCATTTTTGACGGCTGGTTACGACGATCTAAGAGGCTGACGACGTTAATGCGGGGATGTAACTGGTGAACTTTAGTCATCGGTTTTCGAGTCGAGCGCGAATCCGACTCCTACAAGTTTATCAAACTGCAGAATCGAACAATTGGAACTATCCAAAGGTATCTAATATATTCTACTCCACTTGCAAAACACTTACTTATCGTCATAAACCCTGAGCTACCGCCGATTTAGACAAGCAGCCACCGTTTTAAAATGCGCCCGGGACGTTGTAGCACCGGTGTACATCTCGGCGTCACGGAGCGCCGATGGCCCTTCCCCTTACATATGGCCTATATAAGATAACACGACATTCTGCTCAAAGTTAGACAAGAGTCTACTACAACTCCACATCAATTATTTCATAATAAACATGCCTATCACAGTTGGAATCGCCGGGATAACCGGAAAGTTCGCCCGCGAACTCGCGTCGGCCCTCCTCAAAACTTCAGATGTCACCATTAAGGGGTATTGCCGTGACCCCTCCAAGCTTCCACAGTCCCTTTCCTCCAAGGTGTCACTTGTGAAGGGTGACGCCTTCGATACGTCCGCCATCCGACCTTTTGTGTCCGGCTGCGACGTGGTGGTCTGCTGCTACCTCGGCGACAACAAATTGATGGTTGACGGGCAGAAGCTACTAATCGATGCTTGCGCCGCAGAAGGCGTCCCGCGCTACGTAGCTTCGGACTGGTCCTTGGACTACACTAAGCTAAAGCTGGGAGAGCTGTTTCCCAAAGATCCCATGATCCAGATCAAGGCGTACCTGGATGCGCAGGACAAGGTCAAGGGCGTCCACATCCTCGTCGGCATGTTCATCGAGCCTTTCTTTGGTCCGGCCTTTGGTACCTTTGACGCATCCACCACTACTTTCAAGTACTGGGGCACGGGTGACGAGATCTGGGAGGGTACCACCTATCGGAACGCGGCTGAGTATACTGCCGCTGTGTGCGTAGACAAGAACGCTTCTGGTGTTCTAAAACGTAAGTTACCCGTGAAATACGATAATGTTAAACAGAAGCTCATAAACTTTATCCATAGTCGTTGGCGGACGGGCTACGTTCCGCGAAATAGCTGGGTCGTTCGAGAAGGTCTACGGGGAGAAAGCTAAGCTCGAGCGCCAGGGTTCAATGGACGATTTGTTCAATCACATGCACGAGCTGCGGAAAAAGGATCCCCAGAATTTTTTCTCGTACATATTCCTGTGAGTTGAATATCTTCGCATGTGTGGCGTCCCGGGAATTAACACGGTATAGCTTCTTCCAATACTATATGATCAACGGACGGACACTCGTGGGGCCCGAACTTGACAATAACAAATATCCCCAGGTGAAGCCTGTAGGTTGGGAGGATTATCTTAGAGCTGTGCCCAGGGATCAGCTTGTCGCCGCATACTTTAATGTTGGCCAGAACGTTTAGGGGGCCGTAGCGAAAGGGTCAGAGCTGAAAACAACTCTACGTCTTTCTTAGGTACCTTACCTCAGGTAAATAAGGTAGCCAATCAAGTAAAATTAGTATTACTGTCCGCATTTAATTTCGAAGCTTCTCATTGTCAATTATGCCTTGTAAAGACGATACGATTAAGAACTATAATCCCGTTCATTGAGACCCCCCTATTCGCACCGTACGCGTTGGAGCACACGCCTACATCATAGGATCCCTTTAGTAGATACTCTGATACACTCATTTTTCCATAGATGGGGAAAGGTATATCAAAATGACAAGTACGACATACTATGCGAGAGATACATAAACCCAAAACGCTTCGAGAGCCATTAGACCAGAACTACTCCTAATACAAAATCAACTACTTCTCCTTTTCTGCAATTATGCGAGATTGAAGCTTGGTATTAATCAGATATTATACGAGTCAAAAGGAAATATACATCGGTTAGAGATACATACACATCCTTATAGTCCTTAGAGTAGCCCAATTACAGATCGTCCGCCTATGCTACAAAAGATCTCAATCCACTTTTACCACACGGACAGGTTCGCACCCTACGAGCGGGTCTTGAACTGGCTTTCCGTGTCGAGCCATTTGCGGAAGTCCTTGAGATCGGGATTTATCTTCCTCAGAGACGCAATGTCGGCGCCATAGCCAACGTTGCGGAACCATCTGAACATATACCCAAGCTCCTTGACCATCCAATTGATAATTGATGCGATGAAATGGTACGTCGTTGGTAGATCTTCACCGGTCTTCTCCTTGAAGATAGCCGCGAATTCATCATACGTCAGTTCGTCGCCCGCGAGACTGATCTTCTTGTTCTTGTACTCTTCCGGCTTCATGAAGGCTTCGGCAGCGAAGAATCCAATGTCGCTGGTGGCGATCAGCTGCAATTTCTGGTCCTTCTTCAGGTTGATCTTCCAGCTTGTCGTGAAGACCTTGCCGAAGAAGTTGGGGGTGAGGTTCTCAAAGAAGGCGACGGGCCGAAGGACAGTCCAGTTCATCTCACCGTTTTTCGTCTTTTCGAAGAGGTGCTTCTCAATGTTGTGCTTGCTGATAAAGTGCGGAATGTCCGTCGGGTTATCATCCGACTTCGCGCCGCCACGGTCAACTGATGAGTAGACCAAGTGCTTGACGCCATTCTTGAGTGAGGCGTCAACCAGAGCCTTGCCTTGGATTTCTTCGGAACGAACGTTGGCACCACCGCCCATAGCCGTCTGAAGAAAGATCAGTATCCCAAACACTAAAATATTAATCTCGGTGAGTTCATACCTGTACACTAAAAACTCCCCATATAGGTGTCTTGGTAACTTCCTTGGCCTTGGCGAAGATGTTGTCAACCGCGTTTAAGTTTCCCGTCACTAGCTTGATCTTCGGTGATTTTTGGACAAGTCGCTGGGCAGATGCCGATTGAGAATCTCGTGTAAGAGCAAGAATCTCAAAATCGGCATTCGCTTTCAGCAAGGCGTTCACAACAGCGCCGCCCTGTTTTCCCGTAGCTCCTGTGATGAGAACTGCCCGCGACATAGTGATAGTGGTACTTAGGTACTTGGATATACAAGGATACTGGGGTTTGAGAGGGTGGGATTAGCAATAACACGAGTGTAGACCTCAGAGGATGTGATGAAGATCTCAGCAATTCGAAAACTGTAAATGATTAAAAAACCAAGGGTATTTATTCAACGAGATCGTCAGGAATGTGATCTTTTCTTAAAGAACGTATGATTACCCAATGTTCAACGTCAATGTGATATTAATGTATAGCAACTCTACGGCATGATGACCAATAGTGGTCAATCACGGCACTCTTGGAAACCGATCCAACCCTGTACGGGGACTGCAGCGACCGATTAAAGACACACCTAGCGTGTATTTATTGCGTGAAATCTGATTACTTAGTGTGACCTTGCCCCGGCAATCCTGCCGCCAAGCTTACCAAGAAGTAAAAACAACGAGATATCTCGGCATTAGCTGGTCCCGATTGGTGTCTTCGAAGCGACCTATTGAGAATCTTCGTCACTCCGAGAGTCACATTTATTACAAATAGATGCACTTTGATAATAAATCCCGTCAATACTAAACATTCGACAGGTCTACCGGATTCCAGAACCCACGTCGAAGTTGTTTCATTTTCAAGGTACTGTCAAGGCGAATTACCCCAAACTCTATGACGCAATGGCTAACACCACGTTGGGTGCTGTAGGTACTCTAGAGATTTGAGAGGCGTTGTCTTGTCTCAGCCTACTAGAAGATTGTACTCGGTAGTCGCTTAGAACGGCGATCAGTTAGAGTAGGGGCCATAATCCTCCATCATCAGTCTGCATCATGAAGTCTTCGATGGCCTTCATATCATCGAAACCAGATTCAAGATTTCTCAGATCAGAATTGAAGTAGCCAGGGTCATAAGCCGCATTGAAGTTGGCGTTAGTGGCTATTGCTTCGCCTGTCAGTGTTTTAGTAGCACGGCCAAAGAAGTGTGTATTTGAATCCCAGTCGAGACTTTGTTGGCCAGTGAATTGGAAGTCAGGTAATGTAACTGGGGCGGCTTGCTCATGTTCTAATTCAGGATGATTCCTCAGGTGGGTTTCATCACTTACCCGTGCCTGAGGAGGCGTGGGAATGTGCGACACCGTAGCTGACGGGGAAGCTGGAGGCGTTTGAGTCCCGAGCACAGCGTGAATCGGCCCGCTACCCGCTTCCTCGCAAGTCCCATTATTGTTTATGCAGATTGTTTTCTTCTGCTGAAACCACGTGTTGAGTTTCTTGAAAGCAATTAAGAATGGTCGTGACTGTGGGAAATATCCATGTAAAGATAGGTTCGTGAGCTTCTGGATCAGTGCCTCAAGGAGATCCGATGGAGAAGGGAGGTCATAGTAATCACGGGAACTGCTTTGAGAATATCGTAGATCCTCAGCAAAGTGACCAAGCTTGATAAGGCAAACTGCTGCGCACAGGTTCCAAATCAGGAATACGTTGGGAAGAGAGCGTAGAAGGGTGTCGTCCAGCGAGATGTATATACTCAAAACGTCAGCGCCGGCCTTTAAGCAATGGCAGAGCGCATCGGTATGTGTTGGTGTGAATATTGGCCGTGGTTGACTTCCAGTGTCCTTGCTGTTGAGCCATGTATGCATCTGGCGAATATAGACTCGGATGGCCACCTGATGAATGTAAAGGTCAGCTATTGACGCTGCGTGGTTTTTCAGCCCTTTAGAAAATTAGATGTTAGTGAACTCTTCGGAACAGTCCAAGTGTCTCACTTACGCGGGTCAACATCCCCCGATGGGGATAGCTTCCAGTCAGTTACCCTCTGCCGAAAAATCCCTAGTAGATGTTGCGTTCTAAAGTTGTCAAATGACTCATCCGTCGCAGTGTACGAGGCATTCAAGGTTTTTGAAACGTCATCGAAGATCTCCTGAAGGACCACCAAGCTACATAGCCATTGGTCATCATTCTGTCTGTCGGGGGCTTGTGTCAGAGCTTGTATGCATTCTAGATGTGAAGATGTGAACATGAGAGGTTGATGTCGACGTAAAAGTGTTGCTGCACTGTTCAGTATCGGCGTCAGCAAGTCAATGTATACCTTATGTGGAAGAACTTGTAGACACACCATGATGAACCAAAATAGACTGCTAATGAAGTTCTGTAAGCCTCCCTTATGTCGTTCATGTTCCCCTCATTTGGCCCGGATATCGTGTTTAAACCAAGATCGTGACACATAACCACGGCACTGTACATGTGCTGAGGTAGTGCAAAGGCCTTAATATGCGGGGGTTGTATGTAATATTGTGAGAAGAGGATCAAAGATTGTAATAAATCTAGAGACTTTCCGCCTTGGATGAATACCTCCTGCGCTAGTATATTATTGAGTCGCGTCAGAAGTTGAGGCACAAGAGAAGGTCTGATCGAAGTGCTTGCTATTGTCATTATTGTCAGGAATAATGTAGGCTTCTCCGCCCGGACAGTATGTGCATCTTCTTCAGCTGAGAACTGGACCACAGGCATGAACGGGCGCATGTAGATATTCCAATGACCATAGAGTAGAGATGCAGCGGTCATGTCCATCAAGCCCTGGTCAATAATATTGCCGCATGTCGTGAGATCGAGTCTGCCGTCGTGGGCGGCGAGTTCCAAATCTTGGTCTTGCCTCTCAGCAAGTGATTGGATCTCATCATCTTCTCTGATATTGGAGTCTGGAGTCTTTGACCACTGCGCTTCTACCCTCACTTGTTTAAGTGACTGCTGGTTCCGTCTTCTTTCAGCATCTAATGCATTGGTTAAGGCGTCTATCCTCCTCTCGAGCTCGCTGAATTTCTGGGAAGTTTTAACACGAGCTTTCGGAGGTCCAGGATCCTGACAAGGCCGAGAGAATCTCAAGCAAGTCTCGCAATCTTTAGAGCCTGGGATTGAAACGCATTTTATCTTCATGTTGCGACACGCAATACATGCTCTCACCCGCCTGTGATTCTGCCCGGGTTCATTTGTAGGAGTACCATTATCAGACATGTCTGAAGATCCTCGGATAGTTAACCCGCTTTCAGCACCGACCATCGCTTCTTTGATAATATAAAGTACTCTAAATTGCAGCAGAGACCTAGATGAGATTGGCGAAATCAGGATGTTGTTCACGACTAGACGATGTTGAATTGAGGGTCACATATGATGCAGTTCCTTCGTCAATGTTAGTGCCACGCCAGTGTCCCAATATATTGATGAGCATGTCCAACCACCTATTTTCGTTAACTCCGATACGAATGTCCTCTCCTCTCCTCAACAAGCAAAATTTGTGTACCTTCAAACAATTCATCGTTCCAAACATTCTCCTCTAATATCGCCTAGTAACTAGTTTCCAGGCGAATTAGAAAGAAATACAGATAAGACCGCGGCATATGCCGCGGTGACCATCATCATTTCCAAATTAGAAGCTCTCAGCATGATCGCGACAAACCCCGGGAAGATCAGTATCCAAATGGTGATTAAAACTAGTTGAAATCTCCGTTCTTGATAATGGGATAAACCCGTCAAAGGGAGGAGTAGGAATACTGCCGTAGACAACGCGACGATCAACCGACTTAGAATACTTGCAATTAGATCTGCGTCTTGATACGACCACTTGCGCTTTGCGTCGTGAGAGCCTGGACGATCCTGACTACCTTCAAGCCTCTTGAATAGCCTCCAGTATCGGAATGAACGCAGAAGACGGTGAATCCATCGCTGGAATGGATCCTGACGAGCCCGCAACTCGCGGTCAATTCGCAGCAACCTGGTGTTGTATTTTTCGTAGAGAGTAAGGTCATCTCTTAGGCTGGACTGGTTTTCATCATCCAATAAGGAGAACGTATCCATTGACATTATGCTGTTGCAGGTAATTACGGCTTCATCTAGATTGAGCCGCATTCAGGTATTGCTCAGACAGGGTTAGATTTGCTACGCACCATATTGTCGGAGCAAGTCTCGCAACTTTAAGACGAGCTCATTGGTAATTGTCTCGAGAACATCCCTGTCTCTTTTGTTATGCTCCAATCCCAGCGTGTCTGTCGCTGAAGGTTCGATATCCAGGCTAAGTCCAGCTTGATGGATAGCATGATCTAACTCTGCGATCTCAGATTCGAGGTAACGAAGATTAAGTAAATGTGCAGTCTTGAATCTGCGAAATCCGTGCAGGGTCAATTTATTATCTGCAGTGCTATTCCGCCAATGCGTCGAGAATTTTCCTCTGATATTCTGGGCCATAATGTACCTGGTATGCTGACGCAAAGAGACAAACAATCAAATTAAAGTCCAGGCAAGCTAACTTTGAATTAATAACAAATGCTTCTAGGCTTAAACTAGGTAAAACAGCTGGGAATATGAAAAGATATAAGTGAGAAAAATCTGGTCTTCGGTAATCAAGCAGGTACCTATTCTCAATTACGGGCATTTTACAGTGCCTTCCAGCCTTAGTGGGGGCTATGATACTAGGGACAGTCCAGGACTGATGTGTAGCGTCTTACAAGCCGCTGTTGGCAGCCTGAAACCCCTGGGGCTTAGGGGTTCTGTATTAATGGATCAATATAACGTCCATGTGAGTGTCAATATATTAACTGAAGAGAAATTTATCCGAGACCGACTATATATAGCTATGTGCATATATCTCACGCAAACTTAGTATCATAAAATATTGAAGTCCATTAATGCGACTAACTCTTCTGTAGAAAGGAGCATGAGAGCTACATGGAGCATAGATAGCGAGGTAGCGAAGTTGTGCTACCCTCTACACTCTAAGAGTTGATACTAAAAGTTGATACTCCTCAATGTACCCGAAGAATAGATGTTTCCTGTTAAGCTTCCGTCTTTTAGAATGTACTTGTCAGTAACGATAGTGAAGACAAGGAAAAGGCGCGACTTGGAACTAAAAGAGGCCTACGTCATCGTTTGATGACGGCGCCAACTTCTTGTTGCTTACTGACTGTCGAGAAACCAAGACACCTTACCAAGCAAACAATCCTATGTAGAAAATTATAAGTACCTAGTTAGACTTACTCTCATCCGCATTCAATTATTTTGCTTCATCACCTATTATATAGTGTATGAAAATAGGTCACCGCTTCAATCATGCCAGATTCGTTAAAAGTAGCGCTAAAGAATAACAGCGATTCGGACCAAGTCTTCGCGTATATCACTGGCATAGCGCTCCAGCATGGCGGCCAACGCTGTATCCTCAAAGCTGACGGAGAAGGGCTGTACTTCCCGCAGAACCCTCCAGGCATCCTTTCACCCTTGACCGAAGACTGTGCCATCCCTCTCGGTCTGCCTGGTAACACCGTCATGGTCACCATACCACAGATGGCTGGAGGCAGAATATGGTTTTCGCGCAACGGCAGACTCACCTTTCTGCTCAATCCCGGCCCAGCCTTAGTCGAACCCAGTGTTCTAAACCCGACCGATCCGAACGCAGATGTTGATTTTGGCTTTTGTGAGTTCACTCTCAATGACGCGCAGCTGTACGCAAACATCAGCTACGTGGACTTTGTACCCCGTCTGCCGATTGCCATCTCCTTGGAGCAGGCAAGCGGCGCGCAGCAACATGTTGCGGGGATGGCCCCGGACGGTATAGATCGCATGGCAGATGGACTGCGCGAGCAAAGCAAGAAAGACGGCCGGCCCTGGGATAAACTCGTGGTTGAACGCAACGGCAGGATTCTGCGGATCCTAAATGCGACGCATGGGAACGCCGTGGGCGCTAGCTTTGACGAGTACTACGAGCCGTACGTGGACGAAGTATGGGAGCATTTTCTTGAGAAGCAGAAGCAGGGCCATAAATTGAAGATCAACACGCAGGCCGCGCCAGGCATAGTAGATGCCGAGTTCACAAGTAATAACGAAGTTCAAATCGGTGGTGAGAAGTTTGGCAAGCCGACTACGGCGGACATCCTCGGGTGCAATAGCGGACCTTTCGCGACGGGACCCTCACCCACGCGGAACGCTATCATTCCGCGTTTAGCGGCTGCGTTTGTGCGAACAGCACTTCTGGAGGCAGACGAACATCCCTCGCATCCACATACGTTTTATAGGAGAGACCCGACGAACCATTATGCGCGTCTAGTGCATGAGCACAATGTCGATGGCAAGGGTTATGCATTCGCCTATGACGATGTTCAGCCAGATGGCGGCGATGATCAATCAGGGAAGGTAAATGCTGGCGATCCAGCCCTTTTTACAGTGACGGTTGGAGGCAATCAGGCGCGATAGAATGCGCTGGCCCCTGGGTTAGAGAAGCTCTTCATGATTTGGTGTTTGTAAGTTTATCTTGCAAAGTTCGGGATATTTTAAGGGTTGGGTCAGTTTTGGAGTGTTGGACTCTGGGAAAAAAAAAAAAAAAACCGGATGGGAGACTTGGAAATGGAGCCCTTCCACATCGCTTTACATCCTCGCGAACACCTTCATTAGCAGTATACAGTAGACCAAACCCCACAAGTATAATGTAATTGTATTTGAATAAAGCTCCCTCCTTACATATAGGAGATAGCTAGAGGGACTCCTATTTCCCTGACCAAATCTTGTGGCCATGGAAAGCTAAGGTGGGGGCCTACCACCCCATATTTCCAGGTCAATTTCGCGATACTTCAGTGCTCCTGGAAACCCGTACAACGTTCCACCACGAACATTTTCAGGCATGATCCATACTCCATTCAACAATTGCTTTCGTCCATGGTACGACGCATAGCATCAAAGGTAAAGGAACAATTCACAGATCTTTTTCGCGAAATCGACAACCAATTCATAAATTGGATTTGGATATGTAGTAGTATTGGCGGCGTATTAACCCTAGCAAGCCATCTCTATATTATCCAGTCAGCTACCAAGCCGATCTAACCTCTATATCCAGGTGGCCCAATAATACGCAGGGTCTTAAACGCCAAAACGCTCAACTGTGGTCACAGTAATTACAAGAACTATATCCCAAGATGTCTATATAAATGATACTCTCGTTTATGTAACGGTATTTACTGCGGGATGTCAGCAGGTCTAAATCTATACGTTGATTGGTGGTCAGGACTTACGCAAGAGAGTTCATAGCTGGGCGAGACCTGGTTGAGGTCACCGGCAGGGAAGATACCGAAGTCAGGGTCGGCCTGTCCCCATTGAGACTCCTGGAGGTTGTACCACCAGAGGTTGACACCGCTCGAGATGAGGCTGCAGGCAATGTCTTGCCAGTAAATGCGGGCGTTCTCAGGGCTGGGCACGGCCAGGTTCACCGTCTTGCCAGACACGGGCCATCCAGTCTCAGTCACATATACGGGCTTGTTGCCGGCGAGGGCAATAGTCTTGTTGAGTCCGTCGTAGAATCTCTCGTGGGCATCACCGATGCTGTTGGGCTTGGTCTGCTCCCAGTAGGGGTAGCCGTCAAAGCCGAGCCAGTCAATGTTGTCGATGACGGCTCGGTTCGTGCCGTTCAGGAACGAATCGTACGTGTCAACGTGGCCCACGGGAACGCCGGCTAGGGGAGTGCCGGCAATGGCACTGCGGACCTGGGAGATGCAGTTGATGAGCTTCTGGGGTCCGACGCCAATCTCGCCGCTGGCGTCTCGGTAGAGATCCTCGCTTCCGACCGAGATGCCGACAACGAGGTCTGTGAAAGCAGAGCCGTATTGGTTAATGGCAGCCTTGAGGGCCGTAATCTCGTTCGTGATGGCTTGATCGCTACCCGAAACCCACAGGCCCAATAACAAGGTCGTCTTAGTCTGGATAGCGGCTGGGATGGCGCTGATAACGTCACTGGCAGTTCCCCATTGGACTGTTTTGAGGTTGGGTTAGTATACAATAAGTTCCTGCATATATTCATATATTCCACATATCCATAACAGGCACTTACTCATGGAGTACAGGCGAGCACTGTTCCATCCGCTAGTACCCGGAAGGTTCTTAGCGCGGTTGAACTCGTACTCGAAGTCAGCTTGCTGCTTAGCCGCCTGGTTCAGGAAGAAGGCGCCATAGTTGAATCCCTTGATTCCGGAGTTGGCAGCGGTAACTGCGGCGGCGGTGCTGGCGGTGGCCGCGAGACCGATGACTGAGGAGGCGAAACGCATCTTGTATTATGTACTGTACTAATTAGTCTCGAACGAGGGAATAAGAAGGGTTAATAGCAAGTGAGCGACGGCTACAATATGCAGCAATGAGGCGTTGAGAAACGAGTGAATGACTAGAGATATTGGTCTAATTGTAAGAAATAGGAAGAAAAAGAGAAGAAATATGTAGAAAAAAGATCAGCAGTTCTAGAAGCAGGAACAAGAGCTGATTCGGATAAGGGATCGAAAATCGGATCGCATCAACAACCCTCGTACCGACATGGTGGATTCATTCGTCCCGGAATAGCCCACGGCTCCACAGTCCAGTGAAGAGCCAGTGGACGTGCCGGCGCTATAACCCCTGAACTCGTATTTTAGGGGTCCACATACCGCTCAGCCTCAAATCTCAACTGGGTTCAGCAAATGAAAGTGGACTACTTCCAAGATGTAGCAGCTAGGGACGCGTACACTGCCATTATGGACCTACAAAACTACATAAGCTACCGCTATTACCTCTAAGTCTATGGGGAGATACTACCGTTAGCCGTACATCACCCTACAAAAATACCTGTAATTAAGTACTCATCGGTTTCGAGCGTGTTATTCAAGATCTATGGCAGTATGGGCCATTAAGATGTATAACATACATGTACAACTTGGCTATTAGTCATGGCCCTGAACTTCCAGCGTTTACCTGGCTATTCAAAACCTGATTGGCCTATCCAGCCCAGACAATTCTCATCATTCTGGATTTCAGTGGATACACCCTCCTAACGAACACTTGCACTAAATGCCAAGGGCCTCCGCCCCGAAATATCTCAGGAGTCAAAAATGGGTCTTCCAACTTCTGTGAATAACTTGATTTTCTTTCCGTACATACCGGAACTTAGCCATACCCACATGGAAACCATTACGATTTATAACGACTTGGCACTCGTAAAACTTGTTGATACCTATTTGACACGAAAGGAGATTTCAAAGTTACACTCATATATCAACAAGAAACGAATTTCCAGGTTTCTGTATGAAGTTTTGCTTGTCATCCAGGTTCAAACCAGGAGGTAATCAATTCAAATTGGTGGCGCCTTTAGGACCCCTAACAATGTACTTTCTCCAAGATTTGTCAAAACTCGGTTGTTTTCAACCCCGACTTTTATCGCTAATATTGTAACGGTCATGTAATGTATAGTGCGCATCTAATTGGCTAATGTGAGTGAGTGTTCTACTGCGGGTATCCAGCTCGGCATCAGTCGCTTGAGGGAAGCGCCCGTCGAATGCATCCAGGGCTGGCTGGATATACGTCTCAAGCAGCATGCGTAGTATGGTAGTACCAACGTGCTTCTAGTAGAACTAACTAACATGCAAGGACCTCCACGTACATGCACATAGTCTGCGTCAACAGTTTCTTCGCATGACAGCACTATACAATGCTATTGTATGATGCAGTGTTACAAACCTACTTAACGTAGGTGTCTAAGGCATGACTTAAATACTCCTTATCTGCCCACATATATAGTTAGGTATACTATGAAAGGTCGGAATGTGCTGAATATGTATTTCGCGGCCACGGTCTATTACCTGGCCAGCTCAGATATTTCTCACAGGTATTCACAAGCAGTATACAGACTCATCCTTGAACCCCACTAACCTTCTTAGACTACCATTCGGGTAACATTTTAAAATACAGCCGGCTACTTAAGCACGGATATGTGTATGGGTTTACTTCTCTGCTAGCAATTCGACGCCTCGATGACCCGAGAACGCGATACGTCACGTTTTGCCGCCCGCCTTGGGACGAGGTACCAGTTCAATACTAACGTCGTCGTCAGGCTGTTCCATGGCCTCAGTTTTGGAGGACTTGGCAGTCGACGGGAGCACCCAAGGCTTCCTACCAGCCGGTTTGATATCAAAACGCAAGAGGAGTGTGGCCAAGAGTAGGATCTCGCTTGTAGCGAAGTGGCGTCCGGGACACAGCGACGCGCCTCCGCGAAATCCACGAAACATGATAGCGTTGAGATGCTTACTACCACTGTCTTGCTGCTTCAAGGAGAAGGGCCGGACATGAGTTGAGAATGAAGCTGGGGTCGATTGTGGAGATGCCTTTCGGCTCCTCCCGGACAGCTTGTGCTACCTCCTGCCGGGGTCTCATTTAGGTCTCTTTAGCAGGTCGACTACAATGAAACATGGTACTCACCTCATGATCGAATAGAAATCCATGCTCCATTTTACCACGCCGAATACAGGACTGATGAAAGGGATAGAGCTAAAAACCACGAGCAGTTCAGTACTATCCTAAGTGAGACACATAAGGTAGCTACGACACCGCCGAAAGCCATCACGGACGCCGTGCCCGACATTTCATTATAGCGAATTCGACGGAGTCGCACCAAAATATTCTATTTGATTTTAGGTAATACTAGGGCACCCGTCACTATATGTTATAACAAGCAAACGGTTGCTAGGGATAAGGCCAAACCCAACCATCCTATTTGACGGCACGTACCGCTACATGTTTGTAATAAAGGCAGGTGTTCGTGCGTTGGCTTTTTGTGCGACCTCAAGATTAACATACCTAAACCAACCAACTTAAATTGCCATTACATTCATGATAGTAGATCAGAGGTATCGGTCGACGTTTGTTACCTAGCTTCTCGACTCCCACCCACTTTGTGCGATCTTGATGAATCAGCGCTGCCTGTAGGGGGTCGAGATTCTCTCTCGACCATTTAATTTGTCCAGGTGAGCTATACTTCGTGCCCGGCAGGCCGGGAAATGAATGTTCAACGTTCCTCAAGACTCTGGCTAGATACACATATGGATTCTATGATGGCGATGGTGACGAGGTCAATTACCATGGTTCGTCCATCCGGGCTTGACCTCTTGTTATCCAACCACGCCAAGCTACTTTCAAGCTAATAAGAAGACAGGAATTAGAATACACCGTGAGCGAACAGGCAAGTATGTCATGGATGTTGCAGGAACTAAGCGTAAATTTTCCCGGAATGGTTGCTGATATGCACTTGTTACCTAGCTTTAACCCCTATAGTTTTATCCTATTTCCAGCCAATAAGTTGTGAGATGGGCGTCAGCATCGTGACGATGGTCCCTATGACAGAAGAGGTTAATCACTTAGATCTATAGAAAATCAATATCATACGTGACTCGACATGACTGTTTCCGTAAGACTGATGGTATAGCTTTTGGGGGCGATCCAGGAGATCAATTTAATAAGAATCGAGTCAGTAAAACATCTGTCGAGGCGGACTCTCTAGGCGAAAGTATGCATGATACGATGAACTGATTCACCGTAACCATGTCCACCTGTTATATTAAAATTTATATATAAACTGTACCGAGTCCGTGAGAAATCTTCGTTGATTTATACTGGCAGTTCATTAAACAATACCTATTCTCAGCTTTCTAAGAATACTTTATTTTCTCCATCATGTGCAGCTACATTCTAATTTTTACCTTCTGCTCTAGATGCGGCCTCCTGCTAAATACTCGAAGGGGCGACTGGGAATTTTGCGACAATGACATGCACAGAATAACTATTCGAGATACGCGTAGAGAACTGGCTACCTGTTACAGATGTCAACGCTATTAGGAAGGGAATTGAAGGAAGCCCTTGACAACATGGCAGAGCTTCTCCCACTCCCTGGGCGACTGGAACAACCTGCGGATTCTTAAATAAAAAGTTGGAATTCAAACACGTTTTCAGATTTGTCTAAGTCGTGATTGAGGGTTTTAGGTGTTTCTTATGGCATTTCCTGCCCGTGTTCAACTCAACTAGGTTGGGAAATATAAATGAGCGACTCATGCTTCGCTAATAGTTACCTACCTAGGTCTTTAATATATAAATAGGTACCTACACTTCCTCAATATTACTATGGGCTTGGACCAGGGAACTCATCACGGCGAAGAACAATATTCATTACAGTGGGCGTGTTGGCTTCTCAAAGTTCACTGCTTTTGTATAATCTCAGATGCTGCTATGCGACTGAGGGGACGCACACCGCTTACCTTAACTTTTCCAATTAGACGACATGTGTACTTACATCAAAAAGACAGTTAGTTGCGACACCTGTCCTGCGGTCATCAAGGTATCCTCAATCAAGTGGCAGTATTGCCGATACCGATATACCCGACATTGCGTACAGACTCGAAGAGGTGAACAGACCAAATTGCGAAGATGTAGGGTTTGTAGAGATAGAGCAACGAGGCCTCCGCCCTATATGGGAAGGTGAAGCTCGTTATCCGGCCACGAGGCGGCATTTCGTACATCCCTGTTGACAAGTACGGCGGATGGGTTGATTATGGCAACAGGAGATGTTCGGGGGGTAGCCTATGATGTCTCTTTTCTATAATGAGTTTTCCTGATATTTAAGTCATATTAATAGAAACTGGTTATCCCTTATTTGCTGATAGTTCCATGCTTCCTTGAAGGTTAATGCTCAAATGCCTTGGAGTGAAAGTCAAATACCTGTATGCAAGATCCAATTGTATTCGCCTCTCTCGAGGAAGTAGCCGTATACCAACTATTCTGTCATATGCCATAACGCTAGCTCCACGACATTCCAACGAAATTATCCCCTATTTCCCAGTACTCACAAGAACTATCTCCCCCATAATCCCATCAAGCCTTAGACTTAGCCTCCAACTCCCTCGCCTTCAGCAACTGCTTGTACGTCTGAACAACCGTATCCTTCAGCGTCCCATACTTCAGCCCCAATACCCTCGTCGCCTCCGACCCATCAATATGGTACCCAGGTATCCACTCGCCCTTATTCCCCACCGGCAACCTCTTCTCCAGCTCCGGGAACTCCTCCCGGGCAATATCCACAGCAGCCTGGTACCTAAAGTCCTGACCAACAAGAAACCGCTTCCCCGCCGCCTCGGGCACCTCCAGCGCACGTATATGCGCAAACGCAACCTCCCTGGAATCCGCATACCCGCCAAAATCAAACGCCGGAATGGCATCACTATCAATAATCCCATCAAGCAGCCCCACAGACTCGCTCACACCCCTCGTCGACTCCAACTCATACGCATACGGGCCGAACACCCAAGGCGGACAAACCGTCGCCAGCTCAAAACTCGCATCCTTATGCGCATCCATCCAGTCCCACATAGCGCGCTCGGCGAGCGCCTTGCTAGCGCAGTACGCGACGACGCCCGGGGCGACCGCGGCCTCGTCCCAAGTCGCCGGGTTCCAGTCCTTCTCGGAGTAAGTATAGCCCTCGCGCATGCCCTTCCCGATATCGATGATAGACGCGAAGGACGACGTGGCCACCACGCGCCTCACCTTACCGCCGCCGTACCGGTGCGCCGCCTCGAGGATCGAGGTCGCGCCGCGGGTGGCCGGCTCCAGGAGGTCGCGCACGTTGTCCTCGGGCGCGAGGTTGAAGGGCGAGGCCGCGTGCACGACGTGCGTGACGGCGCCGTCGGCGAAGGCGTCTTTGTAGGATTCCGGGACGGTCATGTCCGGGATCACGGCGGTGGAGAAACTGGCGGCGTAGGACGGGAAACGGGACACGGTGCGGGCGGCGGAGGACGGGGTGCGCGCTGTGATGCGCACGTTGTATCCGGATTCCAGTGCTTCCCTGATGATCTGGCCGCCGACGAAGCCACCGCCGCCGGTGACGAGGATGGTGCCTTTGGTTTGGGGAGCAGCCATTTTTTGATTTAATAAGTGTTAAGGGGCTGTAATAGTGGGTTGCTATAAGGGGTATGGTAATTTTCTGAGACTGCCGTTAAAATTGGTCCTTCTTCTCGAAGATATAGATTAAAGGTCGTAGTTCCGATGATGTGAGGCTGGAGTAGTTCTCTTTATATCCCCGCTCTTACAAGCAGATGTGCACTTGTTAGCAGCGGTAATAATTAGCGACCTTGTTTCCGGTTTTAAGATGCGATATGCACCTATTATTGCCTGTATGTCTTGGAGGTGGCTTGTCTGTCAAGTAATCCCATCGACGATAGTGCTGGGTATCGTATATTTGTATTTCCTATTCGTAGGCGAAAGGCACATAGCGCCGATAGTGATGCGCTTTCGCAGCATGCAACCGGTGTTGTGGTGGCGGCCTCGATGGAGGCATGTCGATGTGACTGCAGTAGGTAAGAATTTCGGGGCGCTTAGCCTGCCTCGTACCTTGAGGACTGGATCAACTCCATAATTGGGCTTCTGCCCGTAGTCTTCGCCGTGGATCTTCGGCCGTATTTTGGCGACGACCTAGTGAAGCCTCCGAAATTAGAGCGTTCCATCGTCGGCGTTTGTGCTAGCTGGTGAGGCAATACCGAAATACGAACATCGTCGAAGTAATGTGTTTGCGTTAGCTCGGTGAGGTCGGGTGTTTAGTCAGGGCGGTACGACCGTCGTTGACGGAGTTTAGCTCGTCATACATGTGAACCACACCTATTTTGTGCTACCTAACCTCCGTCAAATATTTGCCCCGTATTGGAAATATCGGCGCAATCACATTATCTAAGTGGTTAACACGTATCGAAACATTGCCGGGCTAAAATATGACCGCATATGTAATCAGCACTCCGAGCCGGGGTAGAAGAGCTGTGGCTATCTTCAACTTTACTTTCGGTTTAGAATAGGGAAGATCGATGCGCTTTTCGGCGATTCGGTTTTTTGCCCCGAAAAAATCTACTCTGAGATTTGTCCTATCAGCGATATCGAGCCTCTGTTCTGACCCCTACAACTCATACCTACATAAGCACGTATACCACCTCAGATGATTGATAATAATATGTTAAAAATAGATATGTTTCAATTCGCTCAAGTCGTCTAGACCCAACAAACATGTGTGCTAAAATAGTAAATATGTATACAACGCTTATACACTATGTATGCGCAACAAACCCATGCTCAGGTCTACATTATGCATCTGAACTGCGCATCCAAGTCAACACACGAATATTTGTGTAACAATGTAGGTAGTTACTCACCTGCATGCAAAGCTTTAACTCCAAAACTCCAATACGCCTTAAAGGTGTTGTCTCGAACCCCTATTCATCAATCCAATTCCATCGCGCCTAACGTCCGTGGTCATCTATCAACATCGGACCTCCCACTCGAGAACGGCTACCGCTGTACATCATATCTATGAGCTTGCTCTTCTGTCTCTTGCGCAAGCCCCCGAGGTACTCTCCCACGTCCTCGAGGCCCTTGATTTGCTCCTCAAGAGTGAGGGTGCTAGTATTGACGTTTCTTACTAGTGGCGAAATGAGTTTCTGTCTCAACATCTCCAGATTCGCCTTGAGTCTGAGCAGCTTTCCGTTGTGGTCTATTAAGATGCCCTTATTATACACCGTCTTCTCGCGCACGTTATGAAGCAGTTCGCGATTACGTTCGTATTTTTTCAACTCGCTCGCTTTAGGTCCGAGGATGCGCGTCCACAGCGACGAGAGTAAATCACTATGCTGTTCATCTTGTTGCGAAGACTCGCGCACCACTAGGCGCGCTAGATTCAAGAATTGCCGGTCGATGGTCTCGAAGAGGCTGAAGAGGGCTAGTGAGTTCTTCAGTTCGTTTTCGATAGCCTCCTCAAGCACCGAGAGGAATTCCGTGAATGTGCGCTGTAGTGTCCGGCGAGTTCGCTGTGGATGCGACATACCGAACAACACCGTCACTATGTTGCCGAATTGCGTCGGCATTCCCGTACTCGGATTCTCGAAGACACCAGCGGCGCATAATAAGTTATATATATTGCCATACGCTGTGGAGAGGGGTTGGCTCCGGACGCCCTGCAACCGTGCTAGTTCACGACGCGCCCAATCCATCACAATTAGTATGCTGTCGATATCGCCATCAACCGTGGCGAAGAATTTAGTAAGCTCGATAGCTAGAGTCTTCAGGCTGTCTGAAAGCCCATCAAGAGACTCAACAATGATGGGCGCCGAAGTCATGTTGCTCCATCGTACACTCTCCCCAAGATCCCATACAGCAGTGCCCGTAGCTTGAAGGTCACCAACTTGAGTAACTCCATTCTCAGAGTAGTAAATCAGTGGCTCGAAGGAAGCCGCAAAACCAGCCACTCGAACGAGATCAGGTGATGGCCGTGGTGATCCAGGTTGGAAGAGTGACTTAATTGCCGTCGTTGATATAATTGCAATGAGAGTTGCGACAATAATGTTTCCCCACGACTTTGTAATCACGCTAGTTCTCTTCCGTATGAAGTTCACGGCTGCCTCAATGGGTTCTGTTCGTTGTTGAATATCAGCACGTAGTGCTAGTCGGATATAGTTATCCCCGATAGGGCCAGGGGATAAAGAGGTCAGGCCTCCATTTAAGCGTCTATCTGTTGATTCGCTTTTCGTCTTGACGATGGTCTCATCCTCGGTAGGAGCCCCAGGCTCAGGAGAAAGCTCTTTCTCGGGGCTCAGACTTCCTGTGGGCAAGCGCGTCCTACGAGCTTCCTCAAAGATGTCGTTTTGAAAGATGTTATTGTTGTTCGGGTTGTTGCGCCTTTGTGGTTCAAAGCGTCCCAAAATATCTCTACTCTCGCGCCAATTACCATACCACCGATCGCCATTCTCTAGCCTTCTCCAGGCAGGAGGGCTGTAATTACCGTTGGACAGCGACGTGTCGTCCATGTTGTCGTCGCTCTCGTCGTGTAGGTCGCGGTCCTCGTCCGAGAAGCCAAAGCCTGAGTGGGTTGCTGGGTACTCGAACGGCTTCTGCAGTGGTGACATCGGCGTTGCGAAATTTCTCTCGTCTAGGCTGGCGTCGGAGTACAGGGATGTCATCATCCTCTTTTTCCCGAAGAAGTTGAGTAGGTGGCCTTGGGTTTGGATTTATTCTCGGACTTGGAAATATTGCTCTCGCGCGCAACGAAAAGAAAGAGCGCAAAGTTTGGGCTGGTGGTGGCGTTAACACTTGGCTTGAAGTTTCTCCAGTTAGCCGAATAATAGACTTTCCCGAGTCTGTTCGTTCCGGAGCGGGCAACGCTGGCAGAGGCTTCCGTTGCTTTGGCGCTTCAATTGCAGGTTGCCGTGGTATAATGCGAGAAGGCGCTTTGAAGTTAAGACGAGGGAATGTCCAACGTGAGGCTGGTAAGACGTTCCCTATCGGTATATGGCCTATCGATACAAGGTATACGTACAGAAAGGCGAAGGTGAAGGCCAATGCGATAAGAAATGTACTGGGCGCAATCGTGATACTGAAAAGCGATACGTGGTTATGAGTCTCGATGGACACCAAAGGTTGCATCGAGCTCAGAAACGACCGGCCAGGTGAGGTCTGGAGGCCGTCTCGAATGCGACTAATTCACTATAGCTAGTATCAAGCTTGGAGTTGTGTGGACGGGTCGAGATTGTTTGCGCGGCAACCAGACGACTGGTTGCGGGGAAGGTCGTGGGAGAGGGGTGGGAGAGGGCAGTCAGAGGGGTTGGCAGTAAAAGGTTGGCGCCTTCGTCAAGGTTAAAGGTTCCCGTAGCGTAAATAGTCAATAAGTAGAGTTTGCGCTATAAACCCGGTTCGATTGAGTAAATGTATGTATAGTAGCAAGCTATGTACTTCGCTACTATGAGCTGTGATCCTATCAAACGATGCTGTCACAGAAATGGACTACAAATGTAAACGAGTAACAGAAACTCCCCAACAAACACACCTCGAGGTTCGCAACCTAAACAGGAGCGAATCACTTGAATAACAAAAAATAAGAACAATATGAAGATGAAGTCGAGGGAAAAGGAGAAATAAATGCGCTAAGTATTCAATAAGCCTGAAGTGCGCGGAGTTTGGAACTTGGAAGGCGAAAGTGTGAAGTGTGTAGGATATACGAAATGGAGAGGCTGGGAAACTCTTGCGCCGGCTCGAACTGTCGCCGTCTCTTCCACTCAGATCGTACCCTGATGGTACCCCACCTTCGGGAAGTCGCAGTAGAACAGCTGGGGGCCAATAGCTTTGCTTCGTCTGGGTCGCTGTAGGACAGACCCGATGCAAGGGTCAATACCTAGAAGCTCTATAATAGCCTGTTTTAGGAATGAGTTTGGAAAGGGGTTCGCAAATGAGGAAGACGCCTAGTCAGGAGATGTATGATCAGGTCTCACTCGGGTGACTTTATCTTGAGAAACGGTGACTCAGGGATTCATACATTCTTCTTGCAATTTCCTCCCTTCCCCCCTCCACACCCCCTAGTCGATGTAGTGCCAGTAGGAATCGGGGTCACAACCGTCCAACCAATCATGACGGGAGAATCTCTGAGTTGGCATTAGCTTTAAGTGCTTGCATAGAACGAATCATAGCCCATAGGTTTCACCAATCAGTGTCCACTATAACTCCGAACTGTAAGCACTTAACGCGTTTCGAAGAAGCGAATGACAACAATCAGACACGATGTCGTAAGTAAACATTAAGCTTGTACGTCCTTACTATTGGCACAATGACAAGTTTAGACCTGCTGACCTGCCTGCTTGGTATTGTAGATTGGCGTTTGGGAGAACATCGAATGTACCTACACTCTATCACTGTTACCCCGCACAATATGTACACACTTAGTATGGATGCTTCATAATATGTCACACTTACTGATGGTTCGGTCAGAGCAGCTCATTTGGTTGAAGAAGAATATGTTATTGTCTAAGTGTAAATCTTGTATGAGCAATTAGCGGTATGGCCTTTATAGCCTTATTCGGATCGGAGTAACATATATCTACTACCTAATTAGCTTTATTAGGAGCCCTCCTTGCAACATACCCCCTAGGTTGAAGAAATGCTCTTAAAACCTGTTAAGAGGCTTATCAAAGGAATAGCTATAGTGGCCAATGGTTTACCCCTTAAGGTTTATATATCTAATTTAAATATATATACATATAAAGGAAAGCTATTAAATATACATAAAAGGTTAAAATAACGCTATAATAATTAATTTATTAATAATAAAGCTTTTTAAAGAAATTACCATTTAAAGCTTACATTTAAAAATAAATAAGCTATTTATTAATTACCATTTAATTATTATTAAATAATCGAGTTACTTAAAGTTAGAAACGCTTAAAAACATTATAAACTTTAAGTTAGTATATTTTAATAATATTTAAGTTTTTAAAAAAAAAAGTAATTAATTAAACCTTTAATTAATTAGCTTTTAAGTAATTATATTACTAAGTTATTTTTATTCCTTATATTTTATTTTTAACTTAGCCTTAAGTTATTTTCACCTAAGCATTTAATATTAAGTTTTAATTACTTTAGTTATTTTTTCACTTAAAAGATTTTAAAGCTACTTATTTTTTACCTTTTATACGACATATTTAAGCCTTTTATATTTACTTAAAGCTTATAAATAAGTATTATTAGGATTAATTAAGCATAAGTAATAATATTTATTAAAGCTTTATTTTAAAATAAAAAAGTTAAGCTTTTTAATAAAATGTTCGAATAGGTTTTAATTTTTCTTATTTTAAATAAAAGTTTTAAACCACTTTTTATATTAATTTAAAGTAAGTAATAATAGCTTTAAAATTTTAGCTTTAATTAACTTTACTAATTATTAATTAGCTTAAAAGGAATTTAAATATTTTTTTATTATATAAAGAAATTATCGTAGTTTAAAAAATCCTTAAATCTTTAAAATATTTATTACAAAAGTATATATATAAGCTTTTTATTATTATTAATATTATACTTATAAATTTATTAAATTGTTAAATATTTACGCTAGTATTTTCCTATATTTAAAACATATTATATTAAATATACTTACCTTTAAAAAAGCTAAATATTATTTAAATAATTTAATAATCTTTTATATAAACAATTTTTAATTAAAATAAAGCAGTTTAAGCTTTATTATTATTATTATAAGGAATATTATAGAAATTATAATAATAATTTAATTTTATATAATAATATATTAAAATAATAAAATAATATATTTAATTAAGTATATTAAGTAATTTTTATATTAATCCTTATACTTAATTTTAAGCTTTTTACGGGTAAATATAATAAAAGCTTTAAGTTATACTTTTTTAATATTTTTAAAAAGTTATTTTTAAGTAATAAGCTATTTTTTATATACCTTTTTCTTATATTTATTTTCTTTTATTTTTAATTATTACATCGTAAAAACTTTTAATATAGTAATTATAACGTATTATTTATCGAAAGTATTAGGATTAATTTAATTTTAAATACCTTAAAAACATATATATATTCGAAATAATATAAACTATTTAAGTTAATTTTTATTACTTTTAAGCTTTTAATTAATTAGTAAACCGTTTAAAGTAATTAAGAAATATATAAATAAGTTTATTAAAAAAATTAAGCTTTATTAAATTTAATTTAATTTAAAGAAATAATAAAATAAGCTATTTTATATTATTAATTAAATATTTTAATTATAATAAATTATAATATAAGTAAAGATTAAGCTTATAATTATTATACTTATTAATAATTCGATTAAAATAGCTCATTTAGTTAAAGAAAAATATATTATTATTTAAGTGTAAATCTTATATAAGTAACTAGTAGTGTAGCCCTTATAGCCTTATTCGGATTGGAGTAACGTATATCCACCACCTAATCAGCTCCGTTGGGAGCCCTCCCTGCAACATAATATCTAATCTTATCACGTTCTCTCTCTGCTTATCACCCCGCAATTGGCTGGTTATGGGACTTGCCCCGGTTATTCTTTAATAACCGGGGTACCTGCATGTATCTGAGGCAGAGAACGGACCATGTACATGATGTGCTATACACCTTGTGCTCCAGCTACCTACCGTACATATATGTATGTAGGTCTTTTAAGATAAGTCCAGTTGTCACTACATGCATGTCCTAAGAGAAGGTAAAAGAATATAATAAACCTGATCCTATCGCTACTCTAATCCATTGAACTCGCTATGAAGAAAAGTAGAATTTCATAACCTCGTAAGTGCTCCTATCAAATACCCTATTACGCATGTAGGCAAGAACCATTAGGTAACTATCTGCGCATCACGTAAATACGTTACATAGCACTTGTTTTCATCCCATGTCCCATATGGCGTTAAGTTCTTGGTAGCTGATGGTCAACGCGACTCCAAGAACGCGAATGGCATTGTTGTGACTCCACTTCCCGGCCGATGAGGAGCCGATTCCTATTGACTACAAAATCCATACCCCAAACAATCAACGTCGTCGAGAAGAAGTTGGCGTTTAATCAACTCTTGCAGTCTCAAGACTTCGCGCCGACGGATTGGCTAGGTTATTGACTTGCTTCACAGGTGGTGGTTGATACTTGCTCTTCTTGCGCAACCGTTTACGAGCAACCATGACAGGGACGGAGCTCTTCGTTACCAGATAATTCGAGAAAGATCCTAGAAGTGTTCTGTGATGCCGTATTAGTACCATCATGTCTGCGCGATTTGACTAGTTGTTTTGGAAATTGACCTACCCCTTCAAAGCACTTCTGCCACGGCTTCCTAGAATTACCAACGTAGGGTTCAGGATATCGATCACCTCCGTTATTAGGTGCTTGGGATTCTTGCAATGTATCACTTCCACAATAACCCGTACCTGCAACTGCGTCTTCCGGAGAAGCTTCGAGACTCGTTCGGTGATTTCCTGTACCGCTCGATCCCTCTCCTCCTGTAACCTACTCTTCCCGCGAGAACTAGGCGCTGGAGATGGGTTGTTACTGGCGCTGCCACCATCGATAGCACGAATATGCGGCGACATTGAAGCCGTTGGCATCCTGAACGGACCGGGACTAGCGGTACGGTTCTGCGATCTTGCCGACATACCCTTAGAAATTGCACTAATGGCCACTGCTTGCTCCTTCATCGCCTTGGGTTCATCTGGTACCATATTACCAACGTCGACCGACCCACTGGTCTCTTCGTCCATACAGTACATTGCTATGAGCGTATCACCGTCACGAAGAACGGTCCCAATGGCCCATTCTAAAGCATGTGTCGATTCATCGCTCAAATCTGTCGCTACCAGATATTTACGGAGACGTCGGTGTTCCTCCTCCGCTTCTTTCTGTATTCTGTTGAACTCACCGCGATAAATAATGCGGATGGTGCGATGGACCTCGGGTGAAGAAATAATTGGGGTACAAGACAATTGCAACCTCTGTGCAGCTCTAATGGCGTCGACGTCGGCGTCCAAATCTGGATCAAGTGGCGTTTGAGTTCCAGAAATAGGATCCTGATCAAAACTAGTCGACGGTTGAACCAGGGGTTTGCTCTTGCTTGGTTTTGATTTATCCCCAGCTGGACCGGTAACTGTTATTGAGGGTTCGTCAAGGAGTGACCTATATTGCGGCTGAGTGGCATTGACATGTTTTCCTGGTAATGATGTTAGCTATTATGAAATAATGTCACACCTCGTTAGGAACTAAATAGACTTACGTTCATTTTCAATGGCAGCGAGTAAGCTCTTAGGCGACGCATCTCCACCATCGGGAGATTCTTCGTCTTGCGACTCAGCACGCGTAGTGAGTTTTCTGCCCCTATGCAGTTCCTCATCGGAAGAATTCGCAACATCGTCATCGCTTTCATCTGGAAGCAATTCTCCGTATGGACTTAGATTGTCCTTCTCAAGTCTACCATGTCCATCGCTGTCTTGTCTCTTTCGAGCCAGTGAAGCCAGGCTCGAACCGCCATAGATTAAATTGGCGTCCGACAGTTTCCTGTAAGCGGTATTCTTATCCAGTATCTGGCCATTGCTGAGCGTGATAGCGTCCTGTGCTTGGTTGCGCCCAGAACGGTTCCCGAATGGCGAGTCGGACCGCAAATTAAATCGATTCGTAGGCGACTTAGACTTGTTGGTTTTCCTAGAAAAGCGCCCATGTTCGCCAGGAAGCACTAAATTGGACAGGTCAGGCCCGCGAAGAGCTTCGCCTATGGAACTCGATCGCATAGTGGCCGAACTACGCTTGCCCGGCATGGATTGCCCAACATTGGTTGGCAAGATATCATGAAATTTGTAGGCAGAGGTCGGATCATTGTTCCTTGAGTTGGATAAGCCCATGATGGGCGGTGATCGAGGGCCTAAGTCCACGGCGGGAGTCGAGGCAGCATCCGACATACTTCTAGTACGAGTCGAATTATCTACGGCAGGTGCTTTATAAGATAGTGTCGGAGAAGTGTGTGTACTTGTCGGTACATTGGAAGAACTGCCGATATCCAACATGCTCCTTGGCTGGATAGGAGTATCGATGTCTAGCATGCTACGGACTGGTGCTTGCGGGGCAGGACTTCGAGGCGCATTTGTTGACACTTCGCTAATGTCCAACATACTGCGCACAGGCGATCGAGGGCTAGTGAAGGGGGAAGGAGATCGGTGGCCGACAGATGGAGGTCTTCTAGGCTGCATTGATATCAGGTTTTCGACCTCCTTCCGCTCCTCCTCGAGCGCCGCCTCGAGAGACATTAATTTTCTGCCAGACATGGTGGAAGAGTTGTCAAGTATAACAGTCGCGTCGATGGGAGGACTAAGATTGGTCTTCGTTTGCAATATACAAATATCGAGTCGAGGGGACGTTGTTAGTTAGCTACCTCAAATAGAGGTGGCTTGCACAAGAAGCAAGCCTTGGGTCCGAATTGGTACTTCGGTAGGTTATGAGGATAGTAAATTGGACAGATGGTGTATGATCGAGAAACGCCAGATTAATGCTATCGTGGGATAATAGTTGGGCGTCTTCGATGGAGACGGAGGACGATCATTGTGCGTTGAAGATGTCCCTTCTCGTTTCTGCTTTCTTTTCTCGACCTGAACCTTGAGCCTCAACCCTCAGCTCATGGCTACCAGCCAAAGATCGGGGGTTTTTAAGGTTCGGGCAGGAGCTAGGACTAAGAATTGGTGCCAACTTTAGAGCGGCGAGGAAGAGGAATGACGAAGCCCAGCTGGAGGGTGAACAGCTTCGAGTTGAGGAGATGTGGGGTCTTAGCGCAGGATCTTCTGGGAAAGAGATTTCCAGTCAAACACTCTGGCACTGTAGGTAAGGTAACTGTTACTAGAAGACGGAACTCGGAACGGGGAGGAGGCCTCAGTGCCTTGTTCGCCAAGACCGTTAGGGTGCAAGAAAGAGGTCAAAAGTTGATGTGATGACTGCGATGAAGAGGGGGGTCTAGAAGGGATGTTATGAGATGGAGAATTAGGTGGTCGCAATGTGGAACCTTTTGACTTTTTTTTTTTTCTCTCTTCCCTCTTGAGTTGCTCCGGTTGCTTTCGTGGTTTGTTTCCTAATGATTACCTACATGTATGTAGTAATTCGATCTTTGTACCATGCATATGTACTACAAAAGTCCATATGTATTATTGTTTTGTTGTGCAGGCCCTCTTCGCTTTTTGCGTTTGCCTTTGGCGAATGCGACGCTAAAGTTTGTCAAATGCGAATTTTGGAAAGTGAAGTAGATCCATACTAAGACATGGATGCAAAGAACAGCTTGAGAATTCTACCTAATGTACCTAAAGTATTACTCGGGTGGTTTAGGGAATCCGCGATGATACGATATAAGTACCCAAGTACGTGTTGCCCAACTGTGGATCTGTCCCAATTTACCCCCAATTCGAAGTATCGGGTACCTTATGATGCATGTGACATCCGATCTCAGTACACAGATCATCCTATCAGGCCACTGTATTACCCACATACAACCCCTGACTTCACCCAGCCACACATTTCTCCATGCGTCAGAGGCTTATAGTCAGAGCGTTTGACATCCTCTTCTTTCCTTCGTCCTGCATCTGTATGTTCGCACATATGCAGGTATATATCTAAGCAGGTAATCTCATACGGCGTATTTCAGGGTTAGGATGTATGTAGTTTCATATTAACGGAGACTTTTATGATCCCTATTTGGGCATAGAGTCGAATAGCGAGGAGTTTCTCTACAGACTCTTTTTCTTCCTCCCGATATATCTTTGCTATCTTTCCTTCTACGTCGGACGTTTCCGGTTGAATCGCGTTAACCCATACGTACCTGGGTAGATGAATTGGAGAATGATTCCGTTGGTAATTGCTTCGTAACTACAACCCTGACTGTAGATTGCTTGCAAAGCCGATATCGACTATGATAGCGCTCGAAGATAGGAACATGTACAGGGACAAAGTACATCGTTACACAGCACTCACCTAGATCCTACATGTATCCAGAGTCCTACACAGAAGACGCGGAGCAGCTCGGAAGAGATCGAGAGAAAGGAATATTCATTTCTTAAGGTAATGGAAAACGTGGTGGTTGGTCGAAAACCTTCTCCAGCTGAAGATAATTTCCTTGGCATATATAATAACTAGCTCGTTCCAACAAGAGCTGACGATTTCTCCAACGTCAGCATTCTTGCTCCCTAACTCCCCTCCCCCAAGCCGTGTTCCGTTGGATAAGAATCTGTGGAAGACTACATACAATGTTATCGTCCGCTGTGCGCATGAAACACCATTGTCCACGATGGGCAACCCGTCGGACTACCCGATTTCCACGATTGTACTGTTGTTACCTTAGGTATGTTCCTGCAATACTGCGAAGTCGGTCTACTACCTACCTAAATTGCCACATGCAAAAGGTATGTTGTGGAATGTCAAGATTCGACCTATGTACAATACATCCCTTAGCCTCCACATCCGCTTGCGGCGCCTACCCCGGCAACTATATTCCGTACAGCGTAGCGATGGCTGTCCCCCTTCTTGCTTCCGTTAACCGTACCACCCTGCAGATGTGGTGTGATAAATAGATCAATAAGGGGCGGCAATATGTAGGTACCAACAGTTACTACAACTTACCTACGCAATGAGCCTCTACGATTTCTATAGCTTTTTCAAAAGCTTTACTGCTACGTTGCTAGGAAGATCGAATAATTTAATACTCAAGCATATTCAAACTAGTGCAAAAAGCAATTTTGTTCATTATCAGAAGTTTCTATTTAGAATACCTCTGCTTCATTCTGAGATGTCCCATTCGGCAACCTTGGGGGGTATTGTGTCAGAATCATTGGTGCCGCCTGATTTCCGTTCGGTGCCAGGTATCAAGTACCGGAGGCTGACCGATTGTGACCACGAACGCCTGATGACCGAAACCCTGGCATCCGGCCAGTGCTCCGAGCGAGGAGCAAATAGTCTATCAATACATGCAAATGGTACGAGAAGAGTGTCCCTTGGACCTGACACTAGATGCCGTTGCATCCAGTGGGTGAAGAGATCCATTCCGACGTAAAGGACATGAGGGTCGTAGAAGGCATAAAGGGGGAGTGAGATGTGGGAAGGAATGCAGAAATCAATACCGAGTCGTCCGTCCCTGGACGATGAACCAACAAGATCATAACTTTTCCGAAACCGTCGTGAAAAATTGACGCCCTTAATCATCAGTTGGGGAATCAATGTCGAAAAGGATCAACGGTGCGTCAAAGAAGCCGTAGAAGCAGGCATTTGCTGCCTCGCTTATGCCTTCTCATCAGCCTTCTCCTCCTTCTTTCCAGCCTCACCGTCAGTGTTACCCTGGGCCTTGACATATTCGTCATAGACGGCCATGGCCTCATCCACCTTGGCTCGGAGAGAATTATCGTCCTCGATACTATGAAGTGTTAGCAATGTTATATACGATGAAGGATTCTCAACTCACAGATTAACTAGCTCCGAATTATCCATCTCCAGAAGCATGCCCGTAATCTTGCCAGCTAGATCGGGTTGGAGAGCCTGGATCTTCGGGAAAATAAGTTCGCCGAGCATCTGTTTCTGTTGTTGAGGGTTACTGGACTGGGCTTGTAGCTGTGAATGCAGGAGCGACGTCGGAGTCAGATCCTGCTGCTGTAGGTTGGGGGCACCGCCGATCTGTTGGTTGGGAACTCCACGTCCACCCTGAGGAGGGAATTGACCCGACTGACCATTTCGGGGTCCACCACGACCAGCTGGGCCGCCTTGCCGCGAGTTGGGCGGGTAGCCGGGCATAGCGCCCGGACCGCCCGGCATGCCCATGTTGCCGGGCATTCCTTGAATCGGTCCACGACCGGCAGGAACACCTCGTCCGCCTCCGAGAGTAGCCTGCTGCACTTGTGCCATCGCAGCCATAAACTGCGGGGTACCGGGCTGGCCATATGGGGCACCAGGCGGAAATTGTCCAGGTAGGTACATGTTGGGAGGAAGTTGTGGAATAGGTCCGCCACGGCCACCCTGAGGACCGCCGTAGGCGTTAGGGAATTGGCCAGGTCGTCCACCCTGAGCACCTGGAATACCCATTGCAGGGAAAGGCATGCCACGACCACCCTGGGGAGGGAAGCCCGGCTGCTGGCCTGGAGGATAGAAGACAGGGGGTTGCATGTACTGTTGGGGCATGCCCGCTGCCGCCGCGGCTTGCTGCATTCGAAGTTGGTTGCGAGCTTGGATGCTAGCCTCGAGCTGGCTCTTCCGAACATCCTTACGCTGAGCCAGTGCAACGTACAACGGCTTGTTGTTGATCATGCGTTGGTTCATATCACCCACAGCCTTCGTCGCATCGTCGGGGTTGGCAAAGCACACGAATCCGAAACCCTTGCTCTTTCCAAGCTTCTTCTCAGACTTCTTCTCCTTCTTGTCACCTTCCTCCTTAGCTTCGTCACCAGACTCCTTCTGGTTCTCCTTGTCCTTGCCTTCCTTGTCTTCCTCTGATTCGTTGACGGTGTCGCGCATGACCTTAGCCGAGGTGATTGGGCCGAATTCAGAAAACATCTGGCGCAGTTTATCGTCGTCGACATCGTCATCAAGGTTCTTAATGTAAAGGTTTACGCCTTGATACTTGTTGGCCTTCTCCTGACGAGCAGCTTCGTAAGATTTACGCAGCTCCTCCTCACGCTCGTGCTTCTTCTGAGCACGACCAACGTATAAGTCCTGTCCGTGGAAATCCTTGCCGTTCAAATCCTCGACCGCCTTAGCGGCACTATCGTGGGTGGTGAAGTTGACAAAGCCGAAACCACGGGACTTTCCCTCATTGTCACGAGCCAAGGACGACGAGGTGACATCTCCAAACTTCTCGAAGAGCTCTCGGAACTCGTCGTCAGTAACATCAGTGTGAATGTTTTTTACGTAAACGTTAGTGAAGTTTGCCTTCATCTCCTCAAATTTGCTCTGGCGATCCTTCTTGGGGATGTGGTGACCAACATAGACCTTCTTCTCGTTAAGCAGCATTCCATTAACGTGCTTGATAGCTTGAGCAGCAGCCTCGTCAGTCTCATAGTGCACAAAGCCGTATCCCTTGGAGTTGCCTTGCTCATCCTGAGCAACTTTGCAGCTAAGAATGTTACCAAAAGCTGCGAAAGTGTCGTGGAGAGCCTTATTGTCGATGGCAGCATCGAGGTTCTTGATGAAGATGTTGCCCTGTCCACTCTTGCGCAAGTTGGGGTCGCGCTGGGACCACATAATGCGGCAAGGACGTCCTTTGATTTGGGTGTAGTTGAGTTCCTCAAGGGCGCGTTCGCCATCGGCGGTCGTGTTGTAGTTGACATAGGCATAGCCGAGGGAACGGCGGGTGACGGCGTCACGGCAAACACGAATCGAGGCAACAGATCCTATCTGGGAGAAAAGCTCGAAAAGCATAGCCTCGGTGACAGAGGGGTCAAGCTCGCCGACGTAGAGGGAGGCAGATGCGGCAGGGTGAGGAGTCTGGGCGGAGCTGGGAGTGGCACCGGCGGCGTCGCCCTCATCGCCGTGGGCGTCGGAGGCGACATTAGTATTGATAGAGGTGGGCTTAGCATCACCTCCGTTGAGAGAGGTATTACCAAGGTCAGCGGCAAGCTGGTCAACAGCGCCGGGAGCAGTAGCAGCGGACATTGTGACTAAGGTAGTTCACTAGATATTCATACATGTGATGTTAGCCATATTTAAGTAATGATCATTCATATTCTATTGAAGCGCAGAGATGCGAAATGTTGGGCTTAGGCGTCGCGGCAGTGAGGCGAGGGGCGGAAAGAAGATAAATCGGAAATGCGCACCAAATAATTACAGCAAGCTGTGAAAGAGATTACGTTCTCGAGATCGAGAATGACGATCGCGAGGAAGAATGAAGACCGGTCGGACAAAGGTCGTCGTCGAGACTTCAAGGAAGGTGGTTGGTCAAGAAGCCGAAGCGGACTCAAACTTCAAGCAGAGACTAATTCACCGAGGCGGCGGAAAAGAATGAACAGGTGATATGAATTGACGATGGAACCTATTCGAAGGACGAGGGAGGGATGCGCGTTGACGGATAGATGAGGTGAGAATGTAGTCGTAAGTAGGTAGTGGGATTTTTTATGGTTTTCCGGGTTTTTTTGTTGTTTTGTGCTGAATGAATTTGGCGAGAACAGAAACGAAGTACGAACTGCGAGGATCGTACTTTATAACTGAATCTCTTTTTTGATTTTTGGGAATTTTTTGGGTGACGAGCTGGCGGATAAAGTTGTCAAGTCGTTGGGAAAAAGGAAGAAGGAAGAAGAGAGGGTCCGGTGCTCTTTTGAGATCTTGAAGATTTTTTGTGCCTCTTGGTTGCGATCAACCACACAAAAAATTTCAACAACGAAAAAGTGGGTCCCTACCAAGTTATCGGCAGTACTTCAACGACTCGTACTTGCCTAGGCGCGATACTTACTCTTGGGTGAGTTTTATTGCTAGGACGTGGTAGCCTTAGCTGCCGTATTAAATGTACCCTAAGTACAAGGAAAGTGCCTAAGGCCAATCACATTTAGGCGAAGCAGGTGCACTACGACTTGGTATCACAGAGGCTCGGGAAGGAGAAATCAATGCAGTGAAACGATAGGCGGAATTAAGGCAAGATCAAAAGAGTCAGTCCTAATAGTGTTGTGCCATGAGGCAGGAGACGTGACTGTATGTATCTTGGCGTCTATTGATCTATCCCAAAGACTACATGTAGGTAAACTCGATAGACAGCTTCCATAGACTTCGAGGCTGAAGTTTATTTCTATCATATCCCTGGAACTCTTCGAAGGTCTACAACTGACGAATGCCAGTTGGAGGCTACATATGTTGCCCAGGTTAGCCAAGTACCTGTCTGGATGTAGGAACAAGTCTCGCCACTGTATGTATGCCCTTCTCATTCTACCTAGGCAGACTTATAAATCCAAGAAATGTTTCTTCACGAAGCCAAGTTCTCCATTCTCCAGATTCCGTAAGCGAAGATTCACGATCGGTATCTCACTCAAAAGCCCCCATTCTCCACATGGCATTTGATATGTACAGTACGTACCTCGACTTTAGACGTGTTAAATATATGGGTTTTTGTTAGTCATCATGACTTCTAAGTGGACAAAGTGAAATCAATATCAGCAGTTTGAAAGGATGAATGGGGAACATGGCATATTGTCAAAAGCAAGGGAGGTAGGTAACAACTCAAAGCGAGCACAAAGCTTCCACTGCTCCAATGAAGCCTCCAAGTTGTCGAAGAACAATACAATTTAATAATAGAAGTATACAAAGACTTGGGCATGTAGGTATGTTACCTGTACATACATGTATGGACATGTACGGAGGTACCTAGTGTAGATGCCTCCCACCCGCATATCTAAAGTATGTACCTAGGTACCTAATTTAATCCGACTTATCTTATCACCCCGCCTGCCTAAAACGACCCAACTCCATACAGTAGATCAAGTCGCCGGTCGTAAGTGCTAAAAGTAGGTGCTAAGGCGGCAATGACACAGCCCTGTGACGTGCGTCGTCAGCGATTAACGGCTCCTAAGCTTATCGACTTTAGAAGGTAACAGAACCCCCGTACATCACCAAAAAAACGGCTGACTGATCAACGGCGACCCATCCTGCCATTCAAGGCATCCTATCGGCCTATTCGCCTTAGCTAAGGTAGCTATACCTCTGCTATCTTAGATCTTTCACACGAGCCCTTCCAACAACGATCTACGCAAATGCGCATACAGACTTTGCGCAAACCCGAGCGCCGGAACAACTTACGCAGTTTGCCCTGATTGCATAGTTCCCGTTTACTTTTCCATCGCGCCGTTCACACTCCATTCATACACCGTACAAACCCTTCTTCCTAGCTTCCTATACTTATCTTCGTCCTTCAGAGTCATTACGTCAATTTGGTCGAATCACTATTAAACCTCACGACTACTACACCATGTCGATTCGCGCCGCTTAATACCCGAACACGATCTACCGTATTTCTCTACGACAACTACCAACTGGTTTAGTAAAACCAAACACGACCTAAATTTGACTCGCATGCGGAACAGCCTCGTAGGTTCAACATGTTCCCAACTTTTACTGGCACTTCGAGGCGGCCTCGAAACGTGAATTTGAGTGGCCAGCGGAATACAAATCCTTGGGCTGCCTCAAGCTGGTCACCATCCGCCTCCGGTGCTTCTAAGACGGTAGCACAGGCACAAGCGGAACGCGAAAGGAGACAGAAGGAGCGTGATGAGTTGAATGCTGCTAAGAGACTTCAAAGAGCATGGAGAGGTCATAGGGAACGGCAAAGCCTTAAGAGAGCATGCCGAGAAGAATACGATGCTCTGTATAGCCAGCCTATAGACGACCATTCTTCAAGCAGAGTGATGAGTGCTCTACGTCTGTTACTTGTGCTCTTCGACCCGTCCCAAGCAGACGATCAACGACGTTTGGATCTGTTCATCGAGGATTTAGGTAGATTAGGATCGACTCCCTCAAATTTTGATCTATTTAGTCCGAATTCTTGGGATCGACTAGCACGGCTCATCGTAGGGGCTTTGGAGAGGTGTGTATATACTCCAGCTCACAGATACTTGTATCGCTCACTTATATCTTGTTCCAATAGGCGCCCAGCTAGCTCGTCACAAGCTCTTCTAAGCATCTTGGTTGATGTTGTCAAGCGAAGACCAGTCTCCATCACACCCGTGTTAAGCCGATATTATAAGCTCCTATCCAAGTATTTTGAGCAAACTGGTCATGAGAACGTCTCAACGGAAGAGCAATATATCCTTACTAAGGCGGCTACAGCTCCCTTGATACCATCCTCTAATCAAGGTATGTAAACAGAGTTGCCTATGCCAGTCTAAAGTAGTTACCCTCGTCTTAACAATCTTGGCATGTCTCGTCTGTGATTTGAACTAATGGCTTCTAGAACCATCGAGCTTACGAGCGTATCAGGCGTTCGCGTTCTCCTTTCTCACTTCCTCGAAACTGTTGTCGTTACAACGAAATCCTAAACAGATCGCAGCTTCTGTAAATCTTCAATCCTTGTCAGAGAGTGTGATTGATGCTTACTCGGGGCGAGAACATTCTCGCACTCTATCAAAGAATGGTTCCTTGTGGCTCTTGGCTCATTTTATTGCCTTGAATAGGGCAGCTCCTACTTCTCAAGGGACCAAATACCTCGAAGCCCTCTACATTCAGTTGTCTATTCTCGTTGACGACATCCGAATAAGATATGGCCGTCAAGGAATCCTCGGCGAGGTTAACAATAATGATGATGCATCCGAAGAAGGTGATGTCAATGCCGACGACTCCGCCTCATTGTCTGCTTGGGTACTCAGTCAACTAGATTTTCTTGTAGATGAAGATGGCATATCGGAGCTTCTAAGGAGGTTCACTTCGTTAGTATCCAAGGTTTGAAGCATCTGAGATCAAACACTAACCTCTTAAAGGACCGCTCATTCTTCTGATCGCCTTTCCGAAGACGCCAGTCTTCTTGCTGGATATACGCTAGTGCTATTAAGATGTTTTCCGAGTCACAATGACGATATCAAAATGCGACTTTTCCAGGGCGATATCACTACAGTCGACTCGGCAGGTTCCACATCAATGCCCTCTGTTAAGTATTTTTGGAAAGCCGCCTCAAATACTAGCATATTCAAAAGTATCACACAATCCAGGACCCAGCAGCAGCCTCCCTCAGTCGTCACGCTTCTCCAGCCAGATCCCGTACGGGACCGAGAATGGCGGACTCTATTGCTATTCCTAGAACTGTACAACTTCCTTTTGAGGATCACCGATGACGAAGATTTTCTGCCTGCAGAAAGTCAGATATTATCGGAACAGAGTCCAACGACTGTTCGGATACGCTCGAGCGGCCTCAGTCTAACTGAATTAAAGCAACTTATCGGCTTCCTTAAGAGCCTCTCGTTTCCTCTATACTACAATCTACCAGACATCATGCCTTCAGCCTCCAAGCCGACTCGACTCAATAGCCTCATGGGCATCGGTTCTGGGAAATCATCCACGCTAGAGGAGGAAGCGAAGGCTGCCCAATCATCATTCGCTGGTATCATTGGAATGGACGTCCTAGGCTTAAGGAGTGCTTCAACAACTACCATGCGCTCTTTATATGAAAGAGATTCTCGTCGACGCTTCCTTCCCACAGATTTCTGGTTAATGACCTCAAAATTCGACATGGACGGTTTCATTTCGGCCGTCGTATTAGAAGAGCAGCAAAAAGAGCAGATGGCTGAAGATGGAGACGCCTCAGACGACTCAGACGAGGACGAGCTAGACACTTTCCACACATATACCGGCCAACGCTTGTCACGCGCTGCGCAGATTGAAAGGCGTCGTCGATTAAGAAGAGTCCAGCGGGAACAACTTCTAGCTCAGGTTGGACCCAAACTCGAAATTCTCCGTAATATGCCGTTCGTTATTCCCTTTGAAGTTAGGGTCCAGATATTCCGCCAGTTCGTATATCTTGATAAGACCAAGCGTCGGGGTGGTCATGTCGATCCTGACCGGTGGCGTTTGTCGGTAATATCTGGAGAAGGTGGTTTTAATGGTCCCACCGCCAGGGCCAGGGAAATTCTTAGTCGCCATTCGGCAAGAATCAAACGTGGACAAGTATTCGACGACGCGTACGAGCAGTTTTATCCTCTCGGTGACGGATTGAAGGAACCTATTCAGATTACATTCGTTGACCAGTTCGACCAACCCGAAGCTGGTATCGATGGGGGTGGTGTCACGAAGGAGTTCCTAATCAGTGTTACAGATGAAGCTTTCAAGCCTGGCCCTGAAGGCCACAATCTCTTTACCACGAACAGCCAGAATCTGTTATACCCAAATCCAACCGCATTCGACGACCTTGCAGAAACGCTCCGTTATTGTAAAGTTGCAGAAAATGATGATAAGTGGAGGGAGAGCATGGCAGATCTTGCTAAACGTTATGAGTTTCTGGGTCGAGTAGTGGGAAAATGCATGTACGAAGGCATCCTCATCGACAAAGCTTTCGCCGGCTTTTTCCTTCTCAAGTGGTCAGCATCAGGACAGGGCTCGCTTAATGATTATCGTGCAAACTTGAACGACCTACGAGACCTGGATCCAGAGCTATACCAAGGGCTCATAACTCTCAAGAATTACGCCGGTGAAGTAATCGACCTTTCGTTAGACTTCACCATCGCAGACGAAGTGAGAGGTCCCAATGGTGAGGTCCGTACAATAATTCGTCCACTATGCAAAAACGGCGAGGAGATTCCAGTCACAAACACAAATCGCCCTCTTTACATCTCCTACGTTACGAAATACAGACTTGTAGCTCAACCTTACCGACAAACCAGAGCTTTTCTCAAGGGTCTCGGGTCAATCATCAACCCTGCATGGCTGTCTATGTTCAATCAGTCCGAACTCCAGCGTCTCGTTGGCGGCGACAGCTCGGAGATTGATGTCGAAGATCTGCGACGTAACACTCAGTACTCAGGCCTATATGCCGTTGGCGACGATGGAATAGAACATCCGACTGTCCAAATGTTCTGGCAGGTAATGCGCGAGTTCCAGGACTCGGAGCGCCGGCAGGTGCTCAAGTACGTCACGTCAACGCCGAGAGCACCATTGCTAGGCTTCTCTCAGTTAAGTCCACATTTCAGCATCAGAGATGGCGGAACCGACGAGGAGAGGTTGCCTAGCACAAGTACGTGTGTGAATCTCCTTAAGCTGCCGCGGTATAGCTCAAAGGAGAGGCTAAAGAGCAAGCTTCTCTACGCCATCCAATCTGGGGCCGGCTTCGATTTGAGCTAAGTGCAAATATCGATGTTGGCCAGGTTAGCTACATCATGACAAAACGGCAGGTAGGATTCCGTAGCATTGTGGACGTCGGGGCAATGACAAGTAGAATGTGTGCATTAGCTAGGTGAAGAATGAGACGAAATTAATGATCAATCTCTAGGTAATTTTACGAGTGAGTTATTCTGTATGGTACTGAGCCAACGCCCATAGTACCTAAAAAGTTTGTGTGAAAGAGATTTCCTAGGGCTACTAAAAGATGCCAAGGGCATCATGGCTTTATTAGCCTAGACGTTAGCTTTACAATAAATCTATTCCAGAAGCAATAGGATTATAAATCGCTGGTCTAAGTTGAGGAGATACTACCTGCTCACATTCGTGACAACCTCACGAAATCAATACCAACGGCGTTGGCAAAGATTTTATGAACGCAACACGCACAGAGGAATCCAACAAGCAAGCAGCTCCTATAGTCTAGCGGTTAGGACGTCGGATTCTGATTCCGAAAACATTGGTTCGATTCCAGTTAGGAGCTTCAAATTGTTTTTTAAATGCCTCTTCTCTCTTGGAAACCTTTTTGTCTGTTTTGTGCGACCTTCTCTAATGAGGGCATCGTGCTCTAAGTGGAGAAGTATCAGGCTTAGTCTTTTGCATGGAGTTGCGGTAAGTGGATATTATTATTAATTGGTTAGATTTTGATGCTTGTAAGACCCTAGATATTGTCTAGCTCTTCGTCTTTCTATGGAATAAATTGTAGGCAGCTCACTCACAGCATCATGTTGTTTGGTGTCGGTTTCGCTTAAAAGGGGAGCCCGGTTGTCGCTGCAAGGCCTATCCCTCTACCCGGCGTCTCACCCATTTCTGGCCCTATGTGTAGATAAATTGAAATAATTTCGTTTTCAGCGTCGAGTTATTTTGATTTCCTCTGCAATATGAGTACTAGCGGTGTCATGTAGATTTCTTCTCTTCTATCTTTTATTTTTATTTTTCGTATACTCTTATACATAACTCATTGCCTCCTAATGACAGTGTTCATGGCTTACCATAACACACAAGAGATATAACTCATTCTATATAGTATATCGGAAATCAACAAGACCATCGATGATCTTCTTCCCTTCATCTACTCGCTTATTTTCCCATTTCAGTAGAACTATAGAGACGCACGCGGCAACGACAGCAGCTATACAGATGGCCATCACAGCTATTATTCCGGGTATGTAATCGGGTGCGTCCTGTTCTTTGTTAGCATATCTCTAATGAGCTCTGATTTAGGGTTTTCTACGAACCTGCTGGCGGAAGACTAGGGATGAGTAGATGCCACCGAGACCACTAAGAGTTATTAAAACGGCCGTGGCACAGGCACGCTTAGCATCGCCACGGAGATTGTTGGCCTGCCACGCTAGAGTAGTCACCACAAGCCCATTAACCCCGGCCTCACCCAAGAAAGTCCCGATATATCTTGGGACGGGATGCTCGAGAAAGCCTGTCATACACAAACCGATGATGGCGACGACACCCTGGACTATAACGAATGGTCCCCGTAGGCGCATCTTATCAGCAAGCCACGAAACAGCCATGCCCTCCACGACTGAGAACAGAGCTGGTGGTGCTGATAGAACGAATGCGAGCTCTTGCGAATATCCCATGCCGTTGCGCAGGATAAGGGGCAAAAAGAAAAGAAACGCGTAGACGCCCACAGCCCCAGCCGCGTACATCAACGAAAAGGACCAGACCTTCCAGTCCGTAATCGTCTCGACAAAGATCGCCCAAGTAACTTTTCCCCTCTCTTCTGACCCTCGATCCTCGGCGAGACGTGCTTTGACAAATGCGGCCTCCTCTGGGGTGAGGAACTTGTTGCGGTGCGAGTCCGGAAAGTCGACAATAATGAACCAGGCAACAATAGCAGCGACGCAAGTTAGGAGACCCTCAATTATATAGATCCACCTCCAACCCTTGTAGGCAGTGTGCGTCTTGGAAATCTGTATCAAGCCTAAGGCGAAGATATTGGCAAACGCTGATAATGCGGATCCCGTCATGAAAAATGTCGCTAATCTCTTCTGAACCTCGTACCTCTTATACCAAGACGATATTAGATACACACAGCCAGGATAAAACCCAGCTTCGAACATGCCGAGGAAGGCTCTTAGCACAGCTAGGGCCACCCAGTTGTTCAAGAATCCGATACCCATGGACACAAGACCCCAGGCAAAGACGATCAGCGCAATCCAATTGGCAGCGCCGACTCGGTGGATGATCATGTTACTCGGAAGCTCAAAGATCATGTACCCGATGAAGAAGACGAGGAGGGCCACGGAGGCGCGGTTCCCGACGTTGAGCTCCACGTCTTCGTCGAGGCCCGAGATACGCGCGACGGAGATGTTGCTCCTGTCAACCATAGCAATGGTATATAGTGCGCCGAGAATAGGAAGCAAACGAACGTCAACCTTGCGCAGGACCCTCTTCTCGAATTTCGAATCGTAGGCCACCTCCCCCGATGAAGACGGCGTGGATGAGTGCCCATTGCCACAATCCTCGTGAAGAGAGATCGACGCTTCTTTCTCTGCCATACTGGTATCAAGGTCCAAGACGATCGATTCCTAACAGAAGAGGAAATTGCAGAGCAGTAATTCTGGTCCTGGAGCTGGCTCTTATTGCCGTTTTTCGGACCTGGGCTAGCTCTAGCTTAGCTATGGGGACGCGAAGGAATGTGGAGGAGTTGTGGGGTAAAAGCTGGGGTAAGACGACGCTTCGTCACGATCATCCGGCCGGTATCTCTTCTCGGTATCCCGCACGTACGCATATCTGACGTTTCCGAAGCAAGTTGCGGCATCTCAGCTGGCAAGAGTGGCTAGGCGGTTTGTCTGGTAGGAATATTTTATAGGCGTTAGGACTCATACTCATAAACCTTTCCTTTACTGACTTGGGCGATTGGTATCCCAGTGAATTCCACATGTAATTTCATCCAGTAGGGGCGTCTGGCTACGCATATTAGATTTTGCGGCTGCCTACAAGTACGTAGGTGTTTACAAACATATAGATTGGGAGAATTGGGGGAAGAAGCCTTGACATCTCGAGTACCATGTAGGAAATTGAAAAGGTTACATTGTCTAGTCTTATTTGGTGCATAGGGCTAGCTTTTAGGCTTATTATTCCGGTACATTTCCCGTATCGTTGGCAACATTATGTATAATTACGGTACCTGACAATAAAGCAACCCATTTCTAAGTACGGATTATATGACTATGAGAAAGAGACGAAGGAAAGGGAAACAGGACCAACCTTGCTAGTGCGAAATAATCAATTACTATCAATAACACTACCTATCAGAATGTCGTTTTATATGTTTACGGAGATGTATTCGTGGTACGGTAGTCGATATAAAAGAGGGGAAAGGGGATCTGGTTTAGAATAGAAGGTATAGAATATCAGTTCTTATTGCCGTATATTACCATATCTCACGTTGGCGACTACAAGCGGGAGAGGAAGTTACCACAACTTCTCATTTCTATCCCGACACCGGCATTGTAGCTATCGATTACAATGCCATTGTTCCTGTCGCATTCCTATCCTGCAATAGGATTCGAATTAAATTAACCTCTACGAGATTTGCGGAAAGATATTAGCTTCTACGAAACTACCTACGTGTGCACTTGTATCCGAGAAGTGGTTTGGCGATACACCATTTC
This sequence comes from Hypoxylon sp. CO27-5, assembly GCA_002120305.1. Lineage (NCBI taxonomy): Eukaryota > Fungi > Ascomycota > Sordariomycetes > Xylariales > Hypoxylaceae > Hypoxylon > Hypoxylon sp. CO27-5. The sequence continues at coordinate 98,138 of KZ112535.1, read as the reverse complement.
TGGGCGATGTTAAATGCCAACTTGGAAGAGAGAACAAAGAACGTAAGGGAAAGAAGAGCACGTGTGGCATCACTGGTGTAGCTGATTAGGGATACGAGACCCCAAGGGCACGATAATTATTTCAAATGAACTTAAGATTCAGCGCAACCTATGTGAAGAGAAGTAATTCGCACTGAATAGGATCTTCCCTCCGTACACCAGCTCCGTTATCAACCCCATCTATAGCAAGAGAGAAATCTTTCGATGGGTGCTCCCATTTCGTAAATCGCAGACTTGAGTTACTCAGAGCCCTCACAAACCCTGAGTGTCGCCAGGACGTTCTGAGTCTATGCGTAGACGAGCTTGAAGATGTCGTTGTGGACGTAGTACTTGGTCTGTCCGTCGACGTTCTCGGGGACCAGGTAGAAAGACTGGGTGTAGCTCATGGGTCGCTGTTCCTCATCCACCTATATATCTTGGTTAGGTATTACGCTTCATATACTGACAGGAATGTTTATAGACGAACCAAGAGCTGGCCGGTCACGAGGACCATAATATGGTCCGGGGCGACACCGGGCTGGGGATCCATAGTGGCAACTTGGTGCTTAATTTGCTGGAAAGGAAGGCTCTGAGATTCTGTGTGAGTTTTGGGTTTCATGGCATCAGGCTGGTGGAGACGTTACCTGAAGCTTCTCAATGATCGACGGAGTGCCCTTGAACGAGGCGGACTCGAAAGTTAACATGGAACCCTCTCGCTACACAACAGTTAGTTGGGGTTTTTGGTGATATGAAAGGATAATTGATGAGGCGCATACGTAGAGGATTGACAACCCGGCTCGGTTCTGGTCGAACTGGTTGTAATAGTACTGAACGAATAAGGCTACGTAGGCGGGCGCATGTTAGCTTGGGCTGCGGAATTGCCCGCGAGTCGAAAATGTAGGAGGACTTTTAATAGGGGATACATACTCGCAACCTCTTCTAAGCCTGCTCATATCATTAGCATTTAGCCTCTATCTTGGATCGGTAGCCTTGGTTGGTTGGGCAGTAAAACTGCGACGCGTCGCAGAGGGGAAACTTACTAGACATCTTGCAGAAGTTATTGCCTGTCAGAAGGCTGAAGAAATAATGGTAAGAGTCGAGGGATTTGTCTATGAAAAGGGAGACGGAGCTTGTGCTACGTCGTCAAAGAGGTTTATCGAGGTGTTTGGAGGGACGAAAAGAATGGTTTTGTATTGTTATGATGGTAGTAATTATGGGATAGAAAGAAGAAGTGAGGCCATTCAGGTTGGAACTTCTTTGGAGGGGCATCCAAAAAGATGTATCCACTTATTTATGCGAGCTAAATCTGTTTTGGACACCTGCGCTGGCGGGGTAATTTTATTTTTTTTTTTTTCTTTTTTATTTTGGTTAAGATCCATCGGTTGCGTCAGGCGATTATCGTTATCCTTTGATTATGTAATATTACCCTCCTTCTAGCCTCTCTTTCCTCTTGAGTAACAACATTCCTTGTCAGCTTGTCTTTTCATTTTCGAGCTACTGCAATAAAAGTGGACCACATTGGGCTGTGACGTCGAAGTTCCTCGGTCTAAAGTTGGGAAACAACAACAGAAAGAAGGGTTAATTGCTTGCGTATAATCCGAAATTGACTTTTTTACGTCTTCAAAGTTATAGTAAAATGACACATCGTCAACAATTTTTTGGAATGGTACTGCAAACCACCTTGCTGTAATAAATTATGAATCTAGAAGCTTCCTGCTATATGCCAAACATCCTGGGCTTAACAGCTTGGTTCGCTTTAAAAGGAAAAGAGAAAAAAAAACACGGGAAATTTTGTATGTTGAGCAGTCTTGAAAGTCCAAACCGTCCCGTATAAGCCAGCGATGGAACCTCATCAGGAGAAAACCAATGGCAGCATTCCCGCTGAGGAGAATTTGCAGAATGGCGCGTCTGTTGAGAGGAGACTTTCTCGTCTTCTGCATCACCACAGCCATGGCTCAAGACGCCACGCTCGCAATGTTTCAATGGACTCTCTAGACAGGATATATGAGACTCGAACCGACTCACAGTCTCCTCATCCCCCAGCCGCCCAGAAGTCCATGACTTCAGAAGACAAGCACTATGCAAACAATTCCTATGGCATCAGTGAGCTGCGAGATGGCTTCTTTGATGCGGTTTTCCTCCCACCTGAGGAAATTGATATCCAAGAGCTTATGAGGCAAGCCGAGTTGACTCTACCGTACGCTTTTCGGAAGAAGGATCCCTTATCCATCCGCAACTTCTTACCCAAGCAGTGGCACGAAATCAAAGGCGTCGTTCGCCGCGTTACCACCACAAGGGCTGGCATTAGATTGATCAAGTCTTTCCTTGCTTTCTTTATAGCATATATTCTTTGCCTTATTCCTTCTGTTCACACTAGACTTGGCCGTTATAGCTATGTTATGGCAATTTCAACCATAATTAACCATCCGGGCAGAACATTGGGAGCCCAAGTCGATGGGACGGTCCAAACCATAATTGGGACTGCTACAGGTTTAGGCTGGGGTGCATTCGGACTATGGGTATCTACTGCCACGGCGACAGCACGTATCGGCTATGGCGGAATTCTTGCCGTTTTTCTCTTCCTATACATCTTTTTGATTGCTTGTCTTCGTTCATACTATATCCGCACCTATCAAGCCGTGATCTGCGCCGGCATTTCGATATCATACACTTGCCTGGCCGAGGTGTCGGGAAACGAGGTTTCTTGGTCTAAACTACTCGCTTACGGTATTCCATGGGTTCTAGGGCAGTCTATCTCTCTAGTTGTGTGTTGCATGGTTGTCCCGGATGCTGGTGCACGTCCGTTAGCCGTAGCTCTTCACCAGGCTTTTGCCGTCATGCTGGTAACTTCTTTCTTCACTATATTCTGGTCTAAAGACTAATTTATTTTAAGGATGGGCTTGGCCTAACCCGGGTAGAAAGTCGAAGGCTACGTCGAAGACTCACACAGACATTCGTCGGCATGTCACAAGCCTATAGAGACTTGGTAATCGATTTCTCTATAACACTATTTGACCCAAAAGACGTCCTGGCACTTCGTAATCATATCCAAGGTGTCATTAGGGCACTTCTCAGTTTACACAGCGAAACGATGATTCTTGGTCGCTCGGAGGAAGGACAACACGGGTTAAGCCGAGATCGACATATACTCGATGAATTCGTCGTGGACATAGATGAAAAATGTCATGGTCCGGAAAACGAAGAGGAAAGGAGGTTGGTGAAATTCGTCGTCAGTAATTTGGCTGAGCCGACAGAAAAGCTCCTTTTATCTATGGAATCTGCACTTAGTAGTTGCGACGCTGTTCTTATGGAGATGTGTGGCCATCGCCAGTATCTTGGTCCCCCAAAGGAAGTTTCAAACGATCTTCCTGGCGCACTAGTCAAGCTACGCAGGCGCATCATAGCTTTCAGCAATTGTCAAGACAGTGTATTGGCGAGCGATACTTTGCCATCGTCATATGCAGAATCTCCCGAGGTTGTTAAACTTTTTGCATACTGCCGACCGGTTCATCAAGCAGCAACAGCGATAGAAGCATTACTGGTCAAGGTTAATGAGATGCAACAGAGGAGGCCCAAGTACCCAAAGTTCCACCCTCCGTCCTACCCCTTCTGGAAGGCGATACACCGCACTAACGCACAGGTTCGACATGATCGAGGCGGTGTAACGGCTGGTTCCTATTTCAATAGCTTCAGCGATATAGCAGTGATTATCCAAAAAATCAAATCTCGAGATTTTCAGCCCCTGCCAAAAGATGATGACGAGAGTACCCCTGAAGATCACGATACTTCGTACGCAACAATGACAGCTGATGAACTTGAGGATGATTATAGTATAAGAGGGAATCGGAATCATGTACGCCACAAAATCTGGGTTTTCCTCCATCGCCTACAAGGGTTCGAGACACGCTTTGGCCTCAAAACGGCCATGATTACTTCTCTGCTATCTATACCTGCATGGCAATCACGTAATCATGGGTGGTGGGATAGCTATGAAGTCTGGTGGGGGGTCGTGATGGCATGGCTTATAATGGGACCTCGGTGAGTTATTATTGACTCTAGAGTCGGAAATAATAGGTCTTCTAACTCTCACAGAACTGGCGGAAATATTCAGGATCTTTTCACACGGGCACTTTGTGCTGTACTTGGCTCGCTATGGGCTGGCCTGTCGTACGCCGCCGGGAATGGCAACCCATACGTTATGGCAGTGTTTTCCGTCATCTTTATGCTCCCCATGATCTATAGATATACGCAGAGTGCACATCCGGTAAGATATATCACAAGCTTCACGAGGCCAAGAGGGTTCTAACGCATCGTAGCGGTCCGGGCTCGTAGGATGTATCTCGTTTACGGTTGTGTCTCTGGCGGAAGTAGCTGCGCAAGGCAAGCCCTCACCAGCTACAATCGCGGCAACCCACGGTGTCGCTATGGTAGTCGGGGTTGTTGCATCAGTCATTGTCAATTGGATTCTTTGGCCATTTGTCGCTCGCCATGACCTCCGAAAGGCGGTGGCAACTATGATGTTCTACTGCAGCATCGTCTACCGAAGTGAGTTAAGTTTATGTTATATTCATTCTCTAGCTCTAACACAAATACAGGTATCGTATCGAGATATGTATACTATGAAGAAGGAGACGAGCCTACCAAAGATGATATACGCGCATCTGAGATACTCGAGGGGCGTTTACGGGAAGGATTCGTGAGATTGAGGCAGCTATTGGTGAGGGCGTGATTCCGCTCCAGTTGCGAGTCTAACTACTTAACAACAACTAGGGCCTCACCCGCCACGAGATACGCTTACGAGCCCCGTTCGACCCTTTGCCGTACTCGGCGCTCATCGATGCCTGCGAGCGTTTCTTTGAATATATTGTCACAGCTCGCCAAGCGTCCCTATTTTACCATCCGCATTTCATCAGGGACAATACCGAGTTCGCTATAGATTTGTTGGGTCACAGAAGAGACGCTATTGCAGCTATATTGACGAATCTGTATGTCCTTTCCGGGGCTCTGCGTGCAGATAGAAAAGTACCCGTAAGTTCATAAAGAAACACATGAGCATTATTGCCGTGAATCGACTAAACGTTAGACACATAGAAATACCTACCAAGTGCTGCTGCTGCGAGGAAGCAGCTCCTGGACCAAATGAAAGCCCTAGAGACCGAACTTGCGGCAAGCGGAAGACTCAGCGCCGACGAAAAGTCCGAAGGGAAGAAGTGGGCTCAGATATACAGTCACTCTTATAACGAGAGTCTAACGGGTTGCGTCGAGCAGCTGGAAGAGCTAGAGAAATATACGAAGCTGATCGTCGGTGAACAGGGGCAGGTTTCCCAAATAACTCCCGACCATGAATAAGGGCTAACAGCAGTGTCTTAGGTTTGATTATCCCTATACTGATGAGGAGTAGCCATGAGGCTGACTCTCCTTCACGAATGAACACGTATTCCCAATGTCTCATTTTGGCGCTATCTAGAACACCATGCGATTTTTTCGAAACTGACCGACAACCCTCGCAAGGTAGTTCGAACCATTTATTGCTATGAATCTACGCAACTGGTACGCATCATGTGGGATTGAATATTTATATGAGATATGATATCATGGCTTATGAGATACGATCTAATGATTGAAATGTACGACAATTTCAATGATGATGGTGGAAGGATGCTGGAAGCTAGGGTCCCCTTGATAGTTGTTGTCCTATAATCACAATGCTATCCACGTTGTGAATTGATTGGCCGAGAAGTTTTTATCACCCCCGTGAATCAATAATTGTCCCATATATTCGAAGAAGCTTACAATGAGGGCTATATTCTAATGACATACTCAACAAAACACTAACATCCAAAATACTGGGCTGATGAGAACTTGGCGCCTAGACTGTTGTAGGTAGCATCGTGCGTCTATATGCGGTAGGTACCTCCTGACGAAGTAGGATTGGATCGCCAGCATCTGACACCATCTTATATATTAACGTTCCCGTTGCTTTTATTTATTCAAGACTTGTCTATGCGAAACAGATATTCCCTCAATATTGCTCTTTTCTAACAATGTTGGCCGCTTCTGTTCTTGTAACGTTTTGTCTAAGCTCAGCTTGTCTCGGCTGGGAATGGGGAAAGAGTGGGAAATGGTACCACAAGCAGAGCACCACCGGGGGTTTAGCGATCAATTACACGACAATCGCTGGTTTTTTTCAACAAGATGATCCAGCTACAGATTCTGGAAATTTTGACTATGTCTGGCTCGATCCCAGCAGTCTTCGATGGTAGTCATCGCTGACAATAAGTGCGTAGACGAAAACTAACTACGGTCTCATTAATCGATCGTATCCGACTGATGGCGAGTTTGATCCTAGCAAAGAGAAGACTCAGTGGGAACGATTCGCCTATTACGTTAATGCTCTGAACCGAGGCTGCGACAAGAACACTCAATACAAAGTTCTATTCATGGGCCGTCACGGCGAAGGTTATCATAACGCCGCGGAAAGTTACTATGGTACTCCTGCATGGAACGTGAGTTTCTAAACCGCGATTATGCGTGCAAAGACTTCCCTAACGGCTTATAGTGTTATTGGGGCCTACTTGAAGGGAATGGAACTTCAGTTTGGAGAGATGCTCAATTGACTGAGGCGGGGAAAGCTCAATGCGTGAAATCGAACAACTTCTGGAAACACGCTTTGGCCGTTGAGAAAATCCCGGCACCGCAATCCTACTACAGCAGCCCTCTGGTTCGTTCGGCAACGACGGCAAATATTACTTTCAATGGTCTTGTCCTCCCAGCAGAGAGGCCGTTTGCTCCCACAGTCAAGGAGTATCTTCGTGAGGGGATATCCATGCGTACTTGTGATGAGAGATCGAACAAGACGTATTTCCAAGGCTTATTCCCATCATTCAAGTTCGAGGATGGGTTCACTGAAAACGATGAGTTGTGGAAAGGATATGAAGGGGAAACTTCCGAGGCGCAGCTAAAGAGGACGAAAATCGTCTTGGATGATATATTTAGCAACGACGATAACACGTGGATTAGCATCACCAGCCACTCCGGCCAGATCAATGCGAATCTCAAGGTATTGAACCATATCGCATTCAGTTTGTCTACCGGCCAGGCAATCCCAGCGCTTATAAAGGCGATGAATCTTCGCGACACTGATCCTGCTACGACCACCATCCAGTCGTGGACAGCCGAGGCCACATGCACAGCGCCTCCGATAACAAGCATCTCAGGTCAAGGCTGCGTCTGCTCAAGTGCCTCCTCAGCTTCACTACCCGCAACCACGGCGACGGCCACTCCAGCATAAAAGTGGCAATGCAGAGAGCAATGAGGTAGTTAATCAAGAAAATGAATATCATTAGAGCAGCACTAATCAGATAAGTGCTCATATTTCATCTGCTGTCTCATGCAACACACGCTGTGGGGTTATAAAGGTCCTATCAGTACGGTGCTCGCAATTCATCCGGATGCAACCGTCGGTCGCAAGTAACCTTTAACCCAACCCGCATTCCCCCATGGGCCTCTATTGGTAGTCGTAAATTCCTGGTAAGAGGCTCTTAAGCATAATTAGCCAAGGCAGTTTTCTGCAAGATATTGATGGTACAATGCCCACGAGGCTTTTCTTGGCTTACAGATCTTAAGGCTATTTCTCGCCGCATCTGAGTTCATCTCGGAGATAGCTTCACGATTACCCCGAAATCAGCATGTATAAGATCAGATGGGAGAGTATGGTTTCCTTCTGGTATTGGGAGTTGAGCTGGTTAATTTAGCTATCTGCCGCCTCCCATAAGCCACCATCTCCAAACATCTACAGATTATTATCAGGTAGTTATATGCTTACAAACCTATTAGCTGCTGATGATATCGGCCCTAACGATCAACCGAGCCGCTCTGAACTACACCCTCAAACATACGAGACCTGAGGTCCTAGTCTAATAATCATGGTAATATTTCTTATAGACGTCAGTATGAACGTTCTAGATCCAACGACCGAGACGGCTCTCCTTCCTTTCTTGTCCATATCACAGTGCGTTATATGTGACGATGCAGGTCAAGTTGTCTAGAGCGGCCGTCACAATCGCGAGAGCTACAGGCTAGAATTTTCCCATGGGATCTTGCCAGTGCTCATCCCCCTACCTAGTCGTTGCTGGTCCCAGGAGGAGTCTCGGTTCGACCCGGGCCGTTAATACCGTTTCCACACACACTCACCGTTGCGCGGTTGTAATATTGAAATAGTCCCACTCCTCCGGGAACGAGTACGATGATCTGATTAGTGAGCGCAAGCCACGAGGTCGGCTAAGGAACCAATTCCCTCAAGCTCTCCCGTGCCGATATGCAAGTGACGCGGAATGTAGGATCGCCTCCAATGTGCCAAGAACTCGGTATAGATAAATACGCAGAGGTCCCATGACTCCCTCTCTAGCGCTAGAGTATGTAGACCCTGCCAATGCGCTATTGCCGCCACCCACGGGCAAAGATGCGGACCGTTCTTGTCTCAATGCTCTTCGCGCTCTTCGCGAGTGTCAAGTGCGCCAACTTCGCCTTCGAAGAGGAACGGCTCACAGAAGCCGATGTTGGCGACTTCAAGGCCATCGCCTTTGGAGATGCATCGGACACTTACCCTCTTGAAGACGAACCGGACTGTAGGGAGTATCCGGGGAGCGACAACTGGCCTCTCGAGGAAGAATGGTCGCAGCTGAATAGCTCGCTGGGAGGCGCCTTGATCCAGGGGGTTCCGCCTGCAGCGGTCTGCTATGACGGGCCATACAAGGACACGGCGAAGTGTACCTTTATCACACGGAACGCATCTTCCAGTCGCTTTTATATAAATGACCCAGTCACTGTACTCACTGAATGGCCCGAGGGCGACACCTGCCACGCGACACTTCAACCGCAGCCCGACGACAATTGCACGCAGGGTGGGTTCCCGGCCTATGTCATCAATGCGACGACTGTGAGGCAGATACAGATCGGTGTCAACTTTGCTAGAAATAAAAATCTCCGGCTAGTTATTAAGTGAGTCCATTCTTTGAGACACATGTCCGACTCATAGGCTCGCCGTGTCGAACAGGCGTTGTTAGACTAACAGCGCCCCTCTTTCACCCAACAGAAACACCGGACACGACTTCATAGGTCGGTCGAGCGGATTCGGAAGTCTCAGCATCTGGACACACTATCTGAAAGACTTCCGGTACCTACCCCAATATCAGATTGGCGCGTATAGCGGCAGGGCAGCTAGAGTAGGCGCCGGCATTGAAAGCTGGGAAATGTTCGCTCATATGAACGAGCATAACATAACGACTCTGGTAGCTGGAGGCTATACTGTCGGAGCCTTCGGTGGCTGGATGGCCGGTGGTGGACACTCTGCTTTAGCTTCTAAGTACGGGCTTGGCGCCGATCAGCCTTTGTCTATCCAAGTCGTTACGGCCGACGGAAGGTTTGTTACTGCGGACCCGAACCAGAATATGGACTTGTTCTATGCATTGCGCGGCGGCGGAGGGAGTAAGCAATTTTCCTAAAATGCTCAGTGTTATATGGTCAAAATCGGATTGCTGACTACATAATAAGGCACCTATGGCATCGTGACTTCGGCTGTGGTCAAGGCTCACCCATACACTAACGTACTCGCCACCTCCCTAGCTTTCTCTACGGGCAGCTCCAATGTCCCTGTCGATCCTGCCCACGCCGAGAAATTCTGGGAGGGTTTCGATCTGTACCATGAATTTGGTAAGGAAATAGTCGACAATGGTGGTACTGCATGGTATTTATGAACATTTCTCGTGTCTTTTTTGTGACTATATAATTATCAACATATACTAATGAAGCGATAGTATGTTCCGATATCGTTTATCCAATTAGAAAGTCGAATTTGAGATACATTAGAAATACTAACACGTTGGTTACTAGACAGCTATGTGTCACGCCGGTCTGGCAACAACAGCTACAGCTTCACCACGGATATCGAACTTCCCGACGTGTCCGCGGAGTACCTGTCCAATTTCGTGCAGCCACTAGTCGACGATCTAAAAGCAATCGGCCTCAACGTAACCATACAGCCACCCGAAACAGCATCGAACTGGATGGCCGGCCCCAGGGCAGGACTAGGCGATACGCCGGGTAACTCGCGGTTCGCCAGCCGACTACTTCCGCGAGCTAACTTCGACGATCCGGAACTCTTCAAGGCGACGCAGCGCGCGTTGCGGGAGTCCGTCGAGGCCGGCTATAACTTCCACGGCATCCACTTGAAGCCTACGGAAGAGGTGGCGGGATACCCGGGTAACAACGCGGTAAACCCGGCGTTCCGCACGGCCATCATGCACGCGGACCTGTTCGACAACGCGGCTCTGCGAGGCCTGTCGCCCATGGCGTTCAAGGAGACGCACGCGCGGCTCGCGAGCACCATGGATAAGTGGCGCGCTGTGTCACCTGAGGCCGGCGCTTATATGAACGAGTGCGATCTGGAGGAGCCGAACTGGCAGCAGGCGTTCTTCGGGAGCAATTATGACAGGCTGTTGAGCATCAAGAGGAATCGTGATCCTTGGGGCGTGTTCTACGCGCCGAGGACGGTGGGCAGCGAGGATCGCGTTGTCCTTACTGAGGATGACATGCCTACGCAGAACGGGCCGCTTTGTAGGGCGGACTCGGTGCAGGGTTGGAGGGGGTATAAGAAGACCAAGTAAGGATTGGGATTAGTGGTATTGAGGGGCTGAAGGGAGTGGGAAGGACAATCAAATGCTATAGTATGATGGGTATTTAACCAGAATATTGACACATATATAATAGACGTCCTTTCCCTGGGGCGGTCTCCCTTTACTAATGTCTGAGACTGTCTTTTCGGTATAATACGATAACGTACAACTATCGTAGATACCTACTAGCTTTAGTTTAGATCCTACTTATTTATCCGTAGGAAACAAGGGCTGATGATTCGTATTGCAAAGGTACCCAACGTGTATTTGTGATAGTAGTGAAGGGGTACAGAGGCGGCATCAACATCGATCGAACCCTTCAAGGTCACATACATGTAGGTACGGAGGTACCTAGGCAGCTAGGTTCAGTAAGTCACGTGAATTAGTCTATATTCATGTATTTAGGCAATTGGACCCGTCAGACAGGTGGCTGCCAACTTTTGACTGAATTGCCTGGCTGCTTCTTCAATCCTTGCGAGGCTCTAATTGTATATGTCCATCTCATTGGCCACAACCGGTGCTGTGGATCATTCAGTCCCTTCCCCATCAGCCCCATTGGGTACAATGCAGTGCAGCCCCGTGGAAGGAAAGACCAGACAAAGGCCCAAGCTTCGCAACGCCATAGAGGGAGGGTTGCTTTTCCGACTCTGATTCTATTCAATCCTCCATCTGCCAAAATCAACATCATCCACCTCCCGCAACGATACGTACACTCAAGAAAAAAACAAAATCTTCACCCGCCCTTCTTAAAAAAGTATTTTAGAGCGCGTCTACGTAATTTTCTTTTTCAAGACACGCTGACCCAAAACCTTATTGTATATTACCCGACTTCCGTAGACACCCGCCGAACTGGCCAGCCTTTTTTGCCAGGTCCCATCTTAACCTTCGCCTCCAACCCACCAATTATTCGACGTCGATCCGACCACCCTGAGATACCTCAACTCACACCTAGGCTCATGATCTCCATATCCCGAGCGTCTATGAGCCTGCGCCTGCCCTTACTTCCTGCATATACCCTGCGAAGACTAGGACATCTGTCGCCCTTGACAGGTTCCATTGCGTGATTCGTGATTTCGTGCATCTACGAGGGGCTCCAGGGGAATCGCACATCACCACACCTCTTCTTCCCTCCTCCTTCTCCCCTCCCGACCGCGAGACCACCACCCTCATGGTCCCCCCACCGCCGTCTCATTCGCGATCTGGAACTTTTTCTCCTGCTCCTGCTCAGAGTTTGCAGACAGGACTTACACATTCTCCTCACCCGTCACAGGCCGGTCCTCTGAGTGCTGGCGCAAGCCCCAGTACCAGTAGCCCGACCACCGGGTCCAGTTCCCTTACCAAAATTGTTGTCGCCCAGGTCTATCTTCTGCTGAGTACCATCAAGGAGGATAAGGATCGAGCCAAGTGGGAGTTACAGGTTGACCAACTGAAAAAGGTACGTCGATACTATTTTCTTTAGTTGCTTGGTTAAAAATAGTACTACTAACACTTCAGCTATCCAGTTACTCGATGATCACGGTATGGAGGTCTTCTCTAAGTACTTCACCCGGTTGGTAGCCGGCAATGCCCCTCAGATCTTCCCGGGCATCAACCGGCCCGTTGCCAATCCCGGCAACTACTCTCTCTTGGTAGGAGAAATGGCAAAGATCTCGCATGATCTCGACCAAGCCTCTAAAATAGCCGAATCCATCGAGACTGCCAGTGAAGATATCTTCCGGGATTTCGATTTGTCTACATTTATGGAGCACTTCAAGCTTGATGCTTTGGAGAAGACTATACTAGCTCTGGCTTTCAAGTTCGGATCCCGTCAGGATCTGAAGACTAAGGGTAGGTCTTTGCCAGCGTCCTCTTCGGATGCTAGCATTAATAAGCTAACTATGTTCATTGTTAAAGCCGATGCGATACTTTCGACCAACTTCCCTACCTTCGTCAACATAATCTCTCGCGCAGATTATGGCGATCACTCCGACCTCACTCCATCCTTCATCGCTACTATTGTCGATCGATATATCCAAGGCCATCCGCCTAACTTTAACTCGGCCGCTAAGCACGAGCTAAGTCACAAGGTTCAGTCACGTTGGTTGCAGCAGGACCAAGCACCTCCTATGGAGGTATTGGCTGCTCTGGATCTCATTAGGGTGCTAGGCGAGAAGCCGCCCAATGCGCTGGCCCTTTATATCCAAAGGACTGGCACTGACTTCACGCGCGATGAGGAGACCTGCTTAGCCTACCTTCAAAATCGACCGAACAACATTCAGCTAAGTGAGGAACAGGTCTCTACAGCCTTGACTTACACTACTGTTAGTATTACCTACCGTCATAATCCTTCTGTCCTCGTCGCAGCTCTTCGACGCATACTCCCTCCCACTTTTCGCTGGCAAGACGTGGTTGCCTACTTTGACCAGCGGGACGTACGTGTATCATCTGCTCAGTTCCTGCGGTTATACGAAGCCCTTCTGCCGATTGCCAAATCCCAGGACGACCAGTCCCCGCCCTTCAGCATTCAAAGTTTGTGGGGGGGATCTCACTGGGAAAACCCAGAAACCCAGCTATCCTTCATATGTGCGTTTGCGTCTTTGAGCCCGGATCAGCTCGATGCGAGCACCATTCCTGGTCTTCAGCCAACTTTCACGCTTGACGAGTACGCGCACTCTCCTCCCGAAGTCCGCGAGCGAGCAGCCGTCGCTGTAAAACACCCTCTTGTCTCTGGCCTAGCCCTATCGGCAATCTTCCAGGTCGCGCTTCATTCGTTGCACGCATCACAGAGTACGGAGGCGAAACGACTGTTCCAGGAGGTAGTTGTTCCGAACCTAGACATTTTCATAGTCTCGGCTTTCGGCGTTCCCAAACCTTGGCCCCCCATGGCTATAGAAACCCTAGCCTCGTTATTCGATAACTTCCTCCACCGACGTTCCGAGTACCATGACTTTGTTTTGGATAGTCTCTGGAGAAAGGACAGAGACTGGGTCACACAGAGATTGGTCGACGCGCATGCGATGAAGCCAATGGACCTCACGCTCATATTTGAGCATGTCATCAAGCATGGCTGGCTAGACGAGCTTGTCTATCTACCAAATGGATTTGGTTACGATTTAGCCGCCCTCGCGCATGCCGAAGGCCACCTCGATCTCACCCAGTGGGCCCACAACAACGCTGAGCGAAGTCCTGCCATCTCCCAATCTTTGCTGCAATTCCTAATGATCAAGGCAAACCTTGAGTTGCAGTCTCAAAAGAATGGAGAAGGACAAGCGGCACCGAAGACGACTACTCCTCTCCATGTGAAAACGGTACTTGCAATGCTTCAGATTCTCGAAGACTTTCTACCGCGGAACCCCCTACCGGAGTTGATAATAGTTCAGCGTGTGTGTATCACAGCTTATCCTAGGCTCATCAACTATGGGGAAGGTTATGATGACATTATTGACGCTAATGGAAAGGACGGCAATGGACTCCCACCAGCAGCCATTGCTAAGATGGAGGAGCATTATAAGTTGATGTATGGCGAGGAGTCGGAGGTCAAAGTTGTCGTCAAGAAGCTTGAAGAATACAAGCACTCACGGGACCCGCTGGATCAGGATATCTTTGCATGCATGATCCACGGCCTTTTCGACGAATATTCCCATTTCATTGATTACCCTCTGGAGGCCCTCGCTACTACCGCGGTCCTGTTTGGTGGTATAATATCCCACAAACTAATCTCTGAACTACCCCTTAAAATCGGGCTAGGTATGATTCTCGAGGCTGTTAGAGATCACGGCATTCAGGATTCCATGTATAAATTTGGTCTCCAAGCTTTAATTCAGATAATACCTCGATTTAAGGAATGGCCCGGATTGTGCAAACAACTAATCCAGATTCCCGGGTTACGTGGTACGGACGTGTACCGGAGGGTTGAGGAAGTTATTTTGAAAGATGAAGAAGAGCGGGCACGCAACCCCAACGGCACAGCTACTCCTAGCCACACAGGGAACGAGTCGTTGATGAATGGGACAGCCGACAGTCCAGAGGCGCACGCGGCTCCCTTTACATCGATTAACGTTGACCCGCCTCCTCAGGGGGTCACGTTCGAGGATCCGGTTGTCGATGTACAGGACAGGGTCCAATTCGGGTTGAACAACCTGACGACGTCATCACTTCAATCGACCTATAAGGAAATTCATGACATCCTTGAAGAAAGGCACCGGCAATGGTTTGCCAGTCACCTTGTCGAGGAACGAGCCAAAATGCAGCCAAATTACCACCAAGTCTACCTCGACTTGGTCAAGCTTTTCCAGGATTCGGGTTTATGGTCTGAAGTATTGAGACAAACCTACATCAGTGTTGCTCGCATGCTGAACTCGGAGAGCACAATGCAGAATTCCACAGACAGAACCCACCTGAAGTATCTAGGTGCATGGTTAGGTCTACTAACTCTAGCGAGGGATCAGCCAATCAAACACAAGAATATCGCATTCAAGCAACTGCTCATTGAAGCTCACGACACGAAAAGACTAGTCGTCGTTGTCCCCTTTGTCTGTAAGGTGCTCATCCAGGCCGCGAAGTCGACCATCTTTCGGCCCCCGAACCCGTGGCTGATGGACATAATCCACCTACTTATCGAACTATATCATCACGCCGAATTAAAGCTCAACCAGAAGTTTGAGATCGAGGTCCTCTGCAAAGACCTCAATCTAGATCATAAGAGTATCGAGCCGTCTAGTGAGCTTCAAGATCGCGTGCCAGTCGAGGAGGTTATTGATATGACAGCTCAAGATCCTCTAGAGCATTTTGACAACATGTCTCTGAACGGAATGGCTGGCGCTGTACCAACCGGTCTCACGCCTCATCCAATCCCGGTTTCCATTCCAGACATTAGTAACCTTCTGTCCATCCCACCCACGAATGAGATGGTTGTTAATAGCGTTCGTCTTCATGAGATCGTTCGCACCGCTGTAACGAAGGCGCTGCAAGATATCATCCAGCCGGTCGTCGATAGGTCCGTGACCATTGCTGCGATTAGCACTCAACAAATGATTCATAAAGACTTCGCGACCGAACCTGACGAGAATAAACTTCGAACAGCTGCGATCAATATGGTCAAAGCTACCGCGGGAAGCCTCGCTCAGGTTACTTCGAAGGAACCTCTCAGGGCTAATATTACGAACTATATGCGAAACGCTGCAACCGAACTGCCTCACTCACTACCGGAAGGCACAATTATCATGTGTGTTAACTCTAATCTTGAGCTGGCATGCAGCGTCATTGAAAAGCAGGCTGAAGAACGCGCCGTGCCAGAGATTGAGGAGATGATAGAAGGCGAAATAGAAGCGAGACGCCGTCACCGCATACAACGACCCAATGAGCCTTACTGTGACCCCAGCCTTAGCCGATGGGCAATGACAATCCCGCACCCCTATAAGCTGTCTCCAAATATAGCTGGTTTGAACGCGGACCAAATGGCCATCTACGATGATTTTGCACGACAGCCGAGAGGTGCCCCACAGACTGGCGCGGCTCACGCCTCGTCTGCTTCTGATGCCACTAGGAATATCGCAAACGAGGTCCTCCAAGACCAGTACAGCTCTGTTCCCAATCTCGCTACCCCAGCCGAGACACCCTCTATCCCTCATATCAACACCCAACTTCCTTACTCTCATGTGCACGCAGGAATGGCCAACGGCCGTCCTTCGGCGCATCCCATGGATGGAAGATTGTTGCTGGAGAAGGTAGAGAGGCTGTTGTCCGAGCTTAAGCGTACCACTGCATCAACAGAGGAGGAGCATTTCAGTGACCTTCCTAGGTCACACCCAGTCTTGGAAGTAGTCGATGTCTTTACTCAGCTTATCATCAACACGTCGCAGAACTCGGATGAGTTCGCTTTCTATGCCGCTGAGAAGATTTGCCAACTTCTTTTTAGCGGAGCAGACAATACTCTCTTACTCGAGAGTTTAGTCCACATCCTCGAGCAGCTATTGAAGATTGCTGCAAGTTCAGGCACGGCACTTCACGACCGTGTCCAAATGAGCTTCTACCAACACCCACCTCAAAACATCCTCAACATCTCCTTGATTACCGCCCTGCTCCAGACGGATTTCCTCGATCTGCACGGTATCGACCAAATGGTGGCTAAGATGTTGATACAGAGAGAAGAAGCATACCTAGAGTTTTTCGACAAGCTCCTTGATTTGACATTGTTCAATGACCGGCCTATTGCGCTGTTTGCGGACTTTGTGCGCAGTCTAGAAGTTGCCTGGGAGTGGATTGCCGAAGACCCAAGCCTCGAGGTCGGCCAGCGCCTAAAGTCGAAGTTCCTCAGCTCTGGCCTTACCAAGCCCGAAAACCAGAACGTTTCGGATAACGCCGAGCGACTAGATCAATTCGAATATGTCTTTGATGAATGGGTCCGATTGTATAACAATTACAACACTCCGGAGAAGGCTCAGGTCGCATTCGTCAAGCAAATCCGAAGCAAGGAAATCATCGCAAGCAGGGACGACTTCTTAGTTTTTGTCCGAAGAGCCATCGATTTAACTGTCAACTACTATGAGCAAGTTTTACATGCAGGTGGTAGCAGCACTGAAGCTTTCGCATCCGTGGATGCCCTCATGAAGATGGTCATGATTTTCGCTAAAGAGAGCGCTGTTGAACAGCAAGAGCAGAACGCCGGATTTCTTCCTATCCTCGGGGCCGTCACATCCCTCATCGCAGTTGTTCTTAACCATCATCACGTCACACGAGGTGAACATTTCAACCAGAGAGTATTCTACCGCCTATTTTCCATGCTCATACATGGCGCCGATGCACTTTTCGTGGAAAACCCCAACTTCGAGTCAGGTCGGCAAGAATTCTTACTAAGACTCGCCGACACCTTTTTGCAGCTCACCCCAGAACGCTTCCCCGGGTTCGCCTTTGCGTGGCTATCATTGATAGGACATCGACGTTTTGCGCCCGACCTACTACTGCTCGAGTCGAAGCGAGGCTGGCTTCCTTACACCAAGATTATGAAGTCCCTTCTTGGCTATGTGTCGGCACACATGAAAGCGATCGATGTTACTGATGTTGTCAAGGAGTTCTACCGTGCAGCCGTCAAGCTTCTAGTAGTACTCGCGCATGACTTTTCGGACTACATATCGGCCAATGCCGCTCAATTGTGCTTGAGCATCTCACCTCACTGCACTCAGTTGAGAAATATAGTGCTCAACTGCGGCCCGCGAGCAGAAAGCGCAGATTCCATTCCCCAGGACCCACAGGCGGATGTGTCTTCTAGCTTGTCATACTTGAGAGATGTTGGTATGCTTGAAATCCTCGAGCAGCTCGTACAGGCTCCCCCCTCAGAGGATGCCATCGCCCACCTTACGCATGCTATTAACAAGAGCGGTGCGAACGACACGACGTATGGCAATGTACCGGTCGGTGTAGATCACAGACTTATCGATGCTATTGTGACATTTATCGGCAACCATGCCATTGCGAAGGCCCGCCAGGAGAGGCCACTCTTCGTTCCTGGTGCTCCGGATGTCGCAACACTGTCACTGTTGGTGCACGAGCTACAACCTCAGGCCCGATACTTCCTCATAAGCAGCATTGTTGACCGTCTACGTCACTACAGTCCTGTCACTGAATACTTCAGTTATGTCATCTTTGACATCTTTGGGCAAGACCTGAACGACCCCGAGGAAGTCGACATTCGTCAGCAAATTGTTCGTGTCTTGCTTGAGCGAAGCGCTGGATTCTGGCCGCAGCCATGGGGCCTTATGATGGTCATCATCGAGCTAGTGACTAAAGAGAAGTATCACTTCTTTGACCAGCCATTTATCAAGGCAGACCGCGATGTAAGTAGTACCCACCTCTAACTATCTGCTATCAAGAACTAAGCACTAACGAGAAGCAGATCGCGGACCAATTCATGGCGATTGCAAGACAGCATCCTCAGTAAATACTGATCGCCACTCTTCAAAATGAGGAGTTTACCTCTTAATACAACACCAGACAACGAATAACTAATGATGGCGAGTTTGGTCAGCCAAGACCTTACGTACCAGGACCTGTACAACCTGGACGTTTGGAGCACTTGAAGGGGATAAAGGGTTCTTGACGAATTGATACCATAGTGGCGCAACACAAAATGCGGTTAATGGCCTTTTGACGAGTGGCATTTGATGGCGTCTGAGGTGAATTACGAACTGTGTATGATTGTACAACTCTGGGTCAAGAATGCGCGACACAGAGGACGGGCAGGGGCAGGGGTACTGATTTTTCGAGCGATCCAAGGGCAGGTGTATTAATATATAGAGGTAGACATGGCAGACACAAGTCTATCCTACCCAACGGGATCGCGCGTTAATAATATGCTTTGCAATGACTTACGAGTGGTATGCATAGCTTAGACAAGTATCACGCCTCACTAGCAAGCTGAACAAACATCCTACATATAGTCTATTTGAAATATTAGAGGCTAGGTATAGATGCCTAATGGGTTCCTTTCCTTGTCGTAGATGCATTTCAGGGGGCTACTAAAGTTTTGTATCACGTGAGACACTTAAATGTACTCCGAAGCGGTCAATGGCAAAAAAAATCCCCTTCGACGACGTTCTTCCTTTTTTTTTACCTCTCCTTTACTATGTCGTCACTTCCATACCACGAACCATCAATAACCCAAATCCTGGTCCTATCGTCATTCCTCCTCGCGCTCAATGTAATCGACGCTCTCCTCGATCGCGCGCTGTACTGCGGGTTGGTGGGGCAGGTCCTCATCGGCGTCGCGTGGGGCGCCCCCGGAGCTAACCTCCTCTCCGCGGACCTGCAAAACGCCGTCGTGCAGCTGGGCTATCTGGGCCTCATACTCATCGTGTTTGAGGGCGGCGCATCGACATCCGTCGAGGCCGTCAAGAGAAACTTGGTGCTGAGCGCCGTTGTGGCGGTCACCGGGGTCGGAGCCCCGATGGCTCTGAGCTTTGCGGTGCTGGGGACTATGGTGGAAGCGAGTAGCGCCCAGTGCTTTGCTGCTGGCGCTGCGCTCTGCTCAACAAGTCTGGGGACTACGTTTGCGGTGCTCAGCGCTAGTGGGCTGGCGGATACGCGGCTGGGAAGCGTGTTGGGGACTGCGGCTATGATGGACGATGTGTTGGGGCTGGTTATGGTGCAGATTGTTTCGAGCTTGGGTGGTGCGGCTGGAGGTGGGGATGGAGAGGTGAAAATTGACATCGGTAACACGGTGCTTAGGCCTGTGCTGGTCTCGCTTGCATTCGCGATCGCGGTCCCGTTGGCTTGTCGGTTTCTATTAAGGCCGGTCCTTTTCGTAGCGAGAAGCAGGGCTACGTCTGCGAGAGAAAACAGTGGCTTGGAGAATACTAGAGCACCTTGGTGGAGGTGCGGTGGATTCCTTGATGAGAAACAGACCGCCTTCATCCTCCAAACTGCACTTTTAGTTGCACTTGTTGCGGCCGCTAGCTTTGCAGGCGCCTCAGTGCTACTTGCCGCTTACCTTGCTGGTATTGTTGTTGCTTGGTGGGGGGATTCGCAGCGCGGTGAAAGTAATCGACCTGGAGAACAAAGCTGGAATGATTCTACTCCAGCATCTGAATCTCCCGGTGCTGAGCAGCCAGTTGAGTCTAACGAGGAGTCAACATCAATTACTGGAGACCGAAGACCCGGTGAAGGGATTGTCGCCACTAATGATGCTTTGGCTACATCTCGGACGGTAACTAGTCCGGAATTCCAGCACGAGAAAATAGCAAGAAGCAACGGCTCAGATATCTACGAAATCTACTATTCACAAGCCGTCAATCGAGTTTTGAAGCCGTTCTTCTTTGCCTCAATCGGCTTCTCTATCCCAATATCAGACATGTTTTCTGGAGATGTTGTATGGCGTGGGATCATCTACAGCATCCTCATGGCGATTGCTAAGGTCCTGTGCGGCCTTTGGCTAGTGCGCTTTCCTATATCGATGGGCAGTTTAGCGGAGAAGTTTGGGTCGTTCGTGTCATCCCGATATCGATTGCTCTTCTCCAGGTTTAGGCGAAACCAGAAATCGAATTCGTCATCCCTTAAAGAGACACCTGCTGAAAGAGCACAACCCGGTCCAACTTCTCAAGATGCCGGAAATTCCGCGTCAAGAGATGGCCAGGGAGTGCTCAGTCTGTCTCAAGAAGAACCGCGTGAATCAGCTACTCCATCCGAGAGCAACAATGCTTTAGCTGGATCTGCCACGCCAGCCAAGCCGCTGTCGCTTTACCCCGCCGCGATTATCTCGTCAGCCATGGTGGCTAGGGGCGAGATTGGATTCCTGATCTCAGCCGTGGCCGAGAGCAATGGCGTATTCCGGCGGCCCTCGGACGGCGCCGGCACTGGCGCATCGGTACTATTCCTTATAGTTACATGGGCTATCGTCCTATGTACTATCTTTGGGCCGATATGCGTCGGAGTACTAGTAAGGAGAGTTAAGAAGCTCGAGCGAAAGGCAGAGAGGACTGGTGCGAGGGATGTTCTCGGTGTTTGGGGTGTCCAATGAGGTGAGTAAGTCAACAAGTCATATTCTTAGCCTGGAAGAGAAAAAGGAAAATATTAGGGCTTTTACTTCGTATACCTTGTAGCAACTTCAAAACTTTAAGACACCTCATCAATATAACATATGTTCTCCATGTCCTAATTCGAGATTTTTCTTATGGGCAGGAGGCACTACTTGCATGGAGACCCCATAATACATATTGACCCCTAGCATATCCTGAAATAAATCAAGCTGATTGATCCATCACGACAATTGAGCCTCTCCCTTTAACAGATAAAAACTGAAGGGCCTATATACCTTACTAGTCAGAATTACGCTTTTATAAATCGAGTGAGACAGATATTAGCCTACCGGGGATCTTGTAGGGGCTACTAGTTCCTGGGGGCTTGTTATAGATGTCGATAAGCAGGCCAGGGTCATTGGACTTCGAACGCATTAGCAACCCATAACACCAAAGGAGAACTCTAACAGCTAGGTAGGTAGTCATGAGAACCAAATGAGACGTATAAGATAATCACCTTGTAGATTCCGGGGATGCTGGAAGTGGACGGCTTCTTGGTCGCCTTGCCGCCAGTTACGTTAATCTGAGCACATTCCATCTACATCGTTTATGCTTCCGGGTTAGCAAGTTTTCTGGCCCTGAGATAGGAGTATCGTGAAACGAATAACTAAAGGAGAACTAACGTAAAGTTGGGCACCATTGACAGATCGAGCACCGTGCAAGGCAATCATCTCAGCACGGAGGAGATACTGGCCGTCCTCGATGCACTCGGGAATCTTGATCTGCTGGTTGCCGCCATTGTTGATGACGTTATCGGTACCACCCCGGACCAGGTGAAGAAAATCCGCCAACGCACTAATAAACATGATTTCTTAAAATTTATTATGCTTAGGCCTATTTATATTATATTTTAACAATTATAATTAATGGATTATAACTTTATTTATTAATAATAATAATATAATATAACCCTTTTTATATTTAAAAATAATAACCTTTTCTTTAATTATTTATAAAAGATATTATATAATAAAAAAACTATTTAATTTATTTTATTATAAGCTTTAATTATTTATTACTTATAAATTAATACTATTATTATTATAAAAGCTAATTTCCTTATTAATTAATAAAAATAAACCTTAAAAAGTAAAAATATATTTATATTAAAAGGTTATATTTTATTATTAATATATATAAAAAAATAAAGAAAAATTATCTTATTTATATAAGCTAATAATATAAATTTAAATAATATATATATAGCATGGTTATTAAAAATAAATAGTTTATATTATTTCTTTTATTATAACTTTTTTTTTATAAAAAATACCTATTTTATTTAACAATTTATAATTATATAATTAATTAAACTAATAAAAGTTACTATATACTTTTATTCCTTAATTATTTAGCTAAATTATTAAACTTATACCTTTTTACTAAATTAAGGGGTAGATTTACTAATGGTTTTTAAATCATTTTAATAATATTAAATTAAGAAAAAGGTATAAAAATATATTAATGATGTAAGTTATATTTTAAAATATATTATCTTTTATTATAATATGGCTTATCTTAATAAAATATTATAGATTTAAATCTTAAAGGTAATAATATATAAAAAACTAATAAATTAGCTTTATTATTAACTTTATAATTAAGTTAGCTATTAAAAAGGGGTAAAGGTTAGCCTTATAAAAATTTAAAGGCTAATAATATAAAACCTTTTACTAAATAACCTTATAATAAATTACCTAAAGCCCTTTAGTTTAAATAATTTTATAGAAAATTTTTTAAGAATTTTTAGCCTTAAATTAATAAAGTAATTAATTAATTATTAACTATATGTTAAATAAAATAAAATTAAATAATAAAAAAAAAATATAAGGAGTAATAAATTATATAATGACTTTAACTTATTTATAAATTAAATTTTAAACCTTAAAATGAAAATATATTTTATTTAACTAATTTAAATAACCTATTTAATAATAAAATAATTATTGTTAAAAAAGTTTAAGCTATAAAAAATATAAAAAGAGTTAAAAATAACCTTTAACATATGGAAATACTAAGGTATTTTTAAGCCATTAAGTAATAAATGATAATTAATTAAGATAATATTAGTTTATTAAAGTTAAAAATGTTTAAGCTAACTTTTTATATTATAACTTAATATATATTAAAAAGTATAAATTTATCTTATATACGCTATTATACCTAATAAATTCTTTAATTAATATTAAAACCTTAACTTAAAACTTAATATTTAATCCTTATATTTAAAAGGGATAACCTACTTTATTACAATATTATATATATTTTTCTTTTTTATTATTATTATTATATTTTTAATGCTATAGTTACCACTATTAACATTATTAGTAGATGATAATAATAAGTTAAATATTAAGTTATTATTAAAACTATTTTAATAATAAATCTTCCAGCCTTAATAAAATCCTTTATTATTAATAATATTTTTACTTTCTAACTTATTTATATTATGGATTAAATAAATCATTTCCTTTTAAACAACATTAAAGTATTAAATATAATTCTTTATATTATAATTAAATCGTAACCATTTCTTACTTTTAAAGCTAACTATTAACTCATTATTTTAAGCCTTAGCTAAAAAGGGGATAAGAAACTAAAATAAAAAATAAATAATTATTATAATAATAATTAATATATTTTTAAAACTTCCTAATTAATAAATAATAACTTTAATAAAATTAGTTTATACTTCAAAAATCTATAGTATTAAGTTATAAAAGAAAAACTAAATAAAGCATATAAAAAGGAATTTGTGAATAATATTATAAAATTTTTAATATTTACAATTATAATATAAACTTTCTTACTTAAAAAAATACCAAAACTATGTATGAAATATATAAGTTACCATTTTATACTTTCTTTCTTTTAGCTTTAAAATTAGAATAAGTTTTTTATAATTAAACATCTTATAAATATTAAGGCAAAAAAGTATTATATTACTTAACTTATTAATTTCAAATATTATTAATGGATTAAAAAAGTATTAACTTATTTTATTACTAATAAACTAAGAGTTAATAGTTTTAAGAATAATATATATTTAATTAAGGCTATAAAAAGATTATAAGATTTGATAACTTTTATTACAATTATAAATAACTTTTATACTTATTTTAAGTAAGGTATAAAGTTTTAAATATAAAATAAAATAAATATAAAAAAAGTGCCAAGGAAAAAGTAATTTTCTATATAAAAATATTTAATAATTAAAGGTAAGAATAATAAAATAAGGCTTTATATAATGGTTAATCATAACTATATTAATTTAATAAATATTAAACTTACCTAAAAAATTTATATTAATATGAAAATAGTAAATTCTCTTATAAAAAATATTATTAAATAGTTATGGAATAAATATTATAATTAATAAGTTTAAAAATAAGGTAAAATAAGTTTTAGATTTAACATTTAAATAGTTTAAAGCATTTATTTTTTCATTTTAAGTTATACTACTTATAATTTACTCTTTATTAGATAAAATATTACCAGTTATAATATAATAAGTGTGATAAATTAAATCATAATTTATACCTTTATTATTTAAAATAAGGAAATATAAAAGTAGGTTATAAGTCTTAAAATATTTAAAATAATAAATATTAATATTAAATAAATAAGCTATAATTGAAACATTATCATTAATATCCTTAGGAAATAACATAACTGGTTTAAATTTTAACTTTAAATTTAATATAACGTTATATTATATCATATATAATATAAAGAATATATAATTATATATTATATAATTAAAAATAGGGTGGATATTAAATTTGAAGTGAGGTATTTATTATTTAAAGTAAGGCTTTTTAAAAGTATATAATACCTACTTAAAAAACCTAAAAATAAATTTATATATAATATATTAAATATTAAATATATTTGAATAAAACCTATATTATTAAAATTATATAATTAAACATTTCTAAATAATATAAATTTTATTTAAATTATTCCTTTTAATTAAAAGTTATTATAATATAAGCTATATATATATTTAATAAGCAAAGGTTATACCGCTTAATATATTATAAATTTATATATATATAATTAATAATATATTATAAATTTAATATTAACTAATAATAATAAATATATATAGTTAAGATTTATATTTTATAAAATAATTAATTAAAGCAATTTAATTTTAATAATATAAATTTTATTAAGATATACTACTTTTTAATTATAAAAGTTAGTTAAGAAAGTAAATAATAACTAAAGCCTTATATTATATAAAGCTAGTATATAATTACCCCTTACTTTTTAAATTTAAAAATATAAGGTATTATTAAATTTAATTTATATTATAACCTTAAATTAAATTAATAATATAAATTTGCTCTTTTTAATATATTAAAAGCCTTTTAAGTTTTAATTATAATAGGAATTAATAAACCATAATTTAATTATTTTAAGCCTAAGTATTTTATTTTAAATACAAACTTACCCCATTTAATAATATTTATTATATAACGTTTTAAGTTTACATTTAACTTTTATCGCCTTATAATTAAAGTATATATTAGTTATTCTTTTCCGCTTATTTATTTTTTTTATAATATATATAAATGGCTTATTAAAGATAAATTAAATAAATAATTTAATATAAGACTTTAGGGAAGAATTAAATTATTTATATAGCTTAGTTATTAAAGGGATTAAGATTATTAAGAATTAATTTCGATTAGACTTAGGTTAAATAAGCTATAAATTTTTGCTAACTAATAATAAAAACATATTAAGGTTAAATTAAATAAAATATTTAATATTAAAATATATAAATAACTTACTAAGATTTAATATTAAATAATATTTAAAAGTTTGATATAAAACTAACTAGTTATAATTAAATTAAATTATAGATTTAATATTAAAATATAAGGTAAATATTTAGTTAAGGTTAGGTTGGAAATATAATTTAAGGTTTAGGTATATAAATATTTAATATTAATTTAAATATAAATACAATTTGGGATATAAGTTTATAAGCAATTAATTAAGGTTAAGATTAGGTTAAACAAAGGTTTAATTTAAGTTAAGCTGAGCAAAAGGTTGGTTATTATTAGCTTGGAAGGGAAGTTTATAATAATTAATAAGCAATTAGTTAAATTAAATTTGTATATTAAAGCTAATATTAAGATTTATATATAATTTATTAAAATTAAGTTATATATAAATTTGATTAAAGATATTTTTCCTTTCTTTCTTTTATCTTAATAAATATAATAAATAAGAATATTAAAATCTTTATAATAATTAAAAGAATGTTTATTTTTAAATAAACTTTTTAAGTTTTAACTTATTTTTATCTCATCCTATTTTAATGATTTTATTTCAATTTACTTAATAATAAATAAACTAAATACTAATTAAATATAGGAAATTAATTATATTAATATAATAATATATATATAAGATAATAAAATAATAAGGAAAAAAATATTAAAATAAAAATAAAATAAAAAAAATATATTAAATTTAAATAAAAATTAAAATTCTTTAATTTATAACTATATTATTATATGACTTATTTATTTAAATAGTTTATATAAGATTATTTTATTATAAAAAATAGAAAAAAAAATTAGAAATTATATATTATATTATATTATTATAAAGGTTTAATAAATCAAATCTATAAGTAAATAAAAAAGAATATATTAAAATATAAAAATAATATAACCTTATATATGATTTTAAATAAGTATTTTATAGCTTAAAAATACCTAATATAAATGTTACCTTTAAAAGTTTAATTTATAAGAAAATAATTATTACTTAATAAATAATTATTTAAAAGCTAATACTATATTTTTATAATAACTAATATTAGTTATTAATCCTTAAATATAATATGTAATAATAACTATTATTAAATAATAGTTATTTTTTTATGGAATAAACTTTTAAAGGCAATATTTATATAAGTATTAGTAAAGGCTAATAAAGATGATTTAATTATTCTTTTAAAAATTAAAATAAAAATATGATTTTTTTATAACCTTTAATAATTTTTTTTTAACTTTTTTAGGCTTTAATAAAGCTATTATTAATCTAATAACTAATGATTTTTATAACCCTACTATTAAAATATAATCACATAATATTAGGTTATATGGCATACCTTATAAAGCTATTTCCACACTTAAATTTAAATATTATTAATTAATTTAAAACTAATTTCACTTATAATAAGCTATATAATTAATCACACTCTATTACATATATAATAAACCTTATTCACTTAATACTTATAATTAATTTAAATTCACAATCCATTAATAAATATAACTTTTATAACTATAAAATTAAAAAAAAAAAGGAATATACTTATATAATTATTATAAAGTTTAATAATATAAGGTTAAAAATCCCAATCTAATAAAGTTTATATCCTTTACCTTATTTTACTTTTATTTATAACGTAATAATTAATCTTATACTCCTTTATTATCTTTATTAAAATATAATTGTAATTTAAAATTATAATATTTCTTTTTGCCTAAATATTAATTCCCCTTTAATATTCCATATCAAATTATAATAGCTTATAATAAGTATTATATTTATAAGTTTTAACGCCATTTTTACTAGGTAAATTACTAAACTTAATTAATGCTTTACTAACCTTTCGCTTCTTAATAACTATGTAATAAGGTAAGATATATTAAGTAATTAACGATTTAAGGATTAAATTATTAACTACTAAAAAATAATTATTGCTAATAAGTTTAAGATTAACCCTAACAGATAAACAAGCCCTTTTTCCTTTATTTAAATTAACCAAATTATCTTATATGCCCGGCGTTCTTACGTTTATAATAAATATACCATATTACATGTTTAAAGGGGGATATATAATACTTATTATAACCGGATTTTACTTTATAGCTATAAGCGATTTAATAAAATTTTTATTATTATAAGGAAAGTTAAGTCTTTTTAATTAAGGAGTTAATAATTAAATATTATTCGATTGTAATAAATTTATATTAGGTTTGGCTTAGTTTTTTTATTAAAAGGTTGATTATTTTTAATTAAAGTTAACCCTACTTTATTTTAAAGAACCATTTATTTAATTCCTAAAAAAATAATACCCTAATAATAATAATAAAAAATTGGTATTAAAGTTTTTATCCCCGGTTAAATTAATGATAGTAAGCTTTAACCCAAAATTAATAATAATTTAAATAATAAATAAAAATAAAAGAGGTAAATAAAAAAATTGAAAAGTTATACTTACTATTATATTTTATTAAAATAAAACACCATTATTTAAGCTTTCTTTAACTTGTGACAAAATAATAAAGCCCCTTAACAAAATCTAAGCACTAAAGCTTAAAAACCGTAGCAATAACATTAATTAGTTAATATTATACCGGTTAAAATAAGGTTATTTTTTTACTTATCCCAACCATTTTTTTATGGTTAAAATTGCCTAAAATTAAAAGATTTTATAAGAGAAAGGGTTATTATTAAAATCCCCATTTTACAAAGCTTTATATAAATTTACTAGCCAATCTTATAAAGTAAAGGAATTAACTCGCTTATAATATATAATTATAAAGGTATAATATACGTTAAGATATTAATTATCTTTCTTTAACTTTTAAAGCATACCACCCTTTATAAATATATCCCCTACCATCATTATTTTATAATCCCCTAACTAATTAACCTATAAAAATTAATCCTTATTTTTAAATTTAAACTTAAAAATACGATTATAAAATATTATAAATTTTACCTTCTAACATATTATATAAAAACCACCATTAAGCTAATTATAAATAATTTAAAATAAATATGTTAATAAAAGTTAAGGCTTATTATCTAATACCTTAACCTAAGTATAAGTTAAAGTAAAAGTAGTATTAATATTAAATCTTAAATAAGGCAAAATTAAATAAAAATTAAATTAAACTTATTATATTCTTTTTCCATCCCTAACTTAAGCATTTTTTTATCTAAGCCTTTATTAATTATATAATATTAATAAAAAACCCATTTAAAATATAACTAAATAATATTATAATTTAACTTAAAACTAATTTAACTTTATTAATTCTTTTAAACATTAACCTATTTAAATTTTTTTAATCCTATTTTAACACCTTTATAACCTTTATTAAGATTTTATAAAACATTAACATATACTATATTTAACATATTTCCTATTAGTTAAAATGGGATAAGATTATAAAAATATAATTTTAGTTTAAAATTAACATTTTTTCCACTAATAAAAGTAATGAAAGATATACATATAAATGAATTCTAAGGCATTATTAAATCGTAATAAATAGCAAATAAATTAATAAGTAATACAATTAATTAATTTATTTGCCTTATATACTACCTTATATTAATAAGATTAGGATTAAAAAATATACTTAAAAATGAAATAATTTTATTAGCAAATATTACTTACTATTTTTTCTCCTCGCGTTAATTTACAATATTAATAACAAAGGAATAATAAAGTAAATAATAATAACTATAATAATTACATTAACCATAATTAAACATAATATAAAAGTTTTTATATAACAAAGTTATCATTTAACTATATTACCTAAACAATACGTATATAACATCTTTTAAATACCTTAAATAAGTTATATTAAAAATAAGAATTAATATAATTAATATAATACTTAAACCTAATTAAAAAAGTAAAAAATTAAAAAATATAATAAGCATAACTTTATTTTTAAAAAAAAAATTTAAATTACTTACCCCTAATATAAACTAAAATAAATTAATATTTACTTCCTTACCTAATTTAATATTATTATATATTTAATCGCTATTATATACACCTTTATCCAATTATATTACACTAATTTTAATAACTATTTGCTAATCTTATAAGCCACAATATTTTATAACATATTTAAATTAATACCAATAAATAAAAGACTAACTAATACAAATCCTAGCCATTAAATACTTAATATATAAAATTAATTAATAAACCTATTTAATTAAAACCAATAAAGTTATATATAATATAACTAAAAAATAATTTATACTATATATATTATAAAAATAACATATTATATTAAACCAACTATATTATACATATTTATATAAATCTAAATCTAACCCATAATATAATATAAAAATAAACCACTCCTTTAAAAATAATTTTAAAAAGGATAAAAAATAAATCATTTTAAATACTTCATTTCCTCATTATATAAAATACTTCTACCTCACTTACCATTAAACTTTCTCCCCAACCGCCTATCTTAACACCTCTTTTAACACATCTTTAAACATTCCTCTTAGCGCTTTTTTTAACATATCTTTTAACATCCCTTTTAACAACTATTCAATAATATCTTCTTAAATTATAAACTACTCCTCTTTTAACCATAATAATACCAATCTTTAATCAAAATTAAGAAAATACTTAAAAATTATAGCTTTATTTAAATCATTATTAATAAAAAACAAACCTTATAATTAACAAATAATTAATAAAAATATTTAATAAATATAAAGCTTATAAAAAATTACTCGGTAAAGCTAGTCCATTATTTTATACCCATATTTTACTCACTTTATAAATATATTAATCCTTACTTATAAGTTAAAAATACTACTAATAAAATTATATAAACATAATATTAAAATTACCAAATTCTAAACTAATTTATTTATAACTACTTATACACATTTAATTATCTTTAATTTTTCTATTTAATTTAAAATTTCCCTTTTCTTACCTATATTAATAATATTAGGTATAAAATTATCTACTATATAAATATATTAAAGATATTAAAATAAGTAATAATGCTGCTAAATAACTACTACTTAAGCTTATAACTTTAATTAAATATACCTAATATAAGATTTAAAAAAAAGTAATATTAAAGAATTATAAAAATTAAAACTATTTATTCTTTTATATATAATTAAAACTATATAAGTTTAAGTTTTTAACCAATATTTATATTATTTTAATTATTTACTATAATTATTATACCATTAACATATATAAATTTTAAACCATATAAAGAATTAATTAGTTAATAATATATAAAAAATTAAGCCTTTTAATATGTTATTATTTAAAGGCTTTAAATTAAATATAACGTTATAACTAATAAATAATTTCTTTAATAATATTTAACAAAATGAAAACTTTTTAAAAACAAATATAATATTAATATTATTTAACTTAAAATTTAATAACTATTTAAAATTAGATTATCTTATAATCTAATAATTAAATATTTAAAAGAAGAATAATTTAAGATTAAGTTAATATGTTAAATATTAAAACATAAATTAAAAATATAAGGAAAGATTTAGTTTAATTTAATATTTTATACTAATAAACTTATAAACCTTATATAATATTTATTTTTTTTTTAAAACTTTATAATACCAAGATTTTAAATTAATTTTAATATTTATAAAATATTAAGTTAATATACCCCTTTTTTATTTAGATTTAACTTAAAAATAATATAAAAAAAAAATAATTAATTTAAATAAATAATATAAAATGGCAATTAAGCTAAACAAATTCCTTAACATATATACATAAATATTAAATAGCCTTAGGTATATAGGATAAAACTTATTATAAGAATGGATTTATAAAGTTTTATAAATCTTTATTTTATAAATAATAATATATAAAATATATTACTTATATTACCTTTAAATTATATAACAACATACCAATCTTAAGCTATAAGTTAAAATAAAGAAATAAGTATAATATAAAATATTAAGGCTAAATTTTATATAATATATAAATAACTATTATAAGTTACGTTTTACTAGATTTAAAATTTACATAACTATTAACATATATTCTTACAAAATCTTATAATATAATATTAATAAGTTTAACTATTTATTTATTAATATATTATATTAATTTTTTTAAACTATTATTAAATTAGGTTTTTAACCTTAATATATTAAAATAAATTATAAAGTTAAGATTTTACTTATAACCTAAATATAATATTAACTTACTATATATTTAAAGCTATTAATTATTATTATAAACTTAAATAATATAAAAACTCTTCAAATATAAGGATATTATTTCTTAAATTTATATAAGTATAAAATAAATAAAGTAAATAATAAAATAAAATAGTAATAATTATAATTAATATTATCTATTAGTATATATTAAATTATAAGTTTATCTTCTTAACTTTTTTTTAAAAAAAAAAGATTAAATCATAACTAATAATAGTAAAACTTTTTCTAAGGGCTAGTAAACCTAAGCAACTTTAATAAGGATAAAATACCTAATTAAATAGCTATATATTTCCTTTATAGGAATATAATATAATAAAAGATTATTAACTTTATTACGAAATAAAATTAACATAAGATTTAATTTTAACCATATAATAGGGATATTATAACTAATTATATTTATTTAATATAGTTAAATATACCTAATCTATTAAATTTAAATATAAAAAACTATAAGCAAAGCTTAATATAAGATTTAGGTTTATAATAATTAACTTATATATTAAAAAAGCCACTAATTTATTATAATTTTAATAATTTTTTATTATTAGAAATAGAAAAAGTTTATAATAAATGACTAATAAAAAACCTATTAAATATATAAGATTTAATATAACCATATAAAAACAAGTATATTGCTTTAAAAAATTACTTAAAAAACTATAAAAATAAAAACAAAGATTTAAAATTAATATATAATAAATTACCTTATAATAATATAAAGTAATATTATAATTATATATAAAAGATTAAAGAAAAAATAAAAATTACTTAAAAGGAATTAATATTTAATAAAAACTTATATATAAATTAATTTAATGTAAATATTTATATTATTTAAAAATAACTTAAGTTTATTATAAACTATTTTAATAATTAAATTTAATCTTTAAAATATTCTATTTTCCTTAAGTATAAAAACTTAATTCTTAGCCCTTTTTTTATTATTTATATATTTTTAAACTTTATAATAATAAATAAAATTACATTTATAAAAAGCATTAAAATAATAAAAATAAATTTAAATTATCCTTATTTAAAAACTTATATAGCTAGTTAAATTAAAGATATAATAAAGTTATTAAAAATTATAATAAATAACTTATAAATATAATATTTATAAGCCTTTTAAATTACTTAGATAAGGTATATATAAATAAATAAAGTTATTTATATTTTTAAAAATATAAGGGCATTTTTTTTTAATTAAGTAATATAAATTAAAAAAGTAAAATAGCTTAATTTATATATATATATATATATATATATATTAAATTTTATATTTATATAACTTATATAATTAATTAATTTAGTTATGTGATTAATATATTTAAATATATTATATATTAAATTTAATATATAATAATTTATAATAAAATAATAAAAATAAAAAGATTTTATATATTAAATATAATAT
This sequence comes from Hypoxylon sp. CO27-5, assembly GCA_002120305.1. NCBI lineage: Eukaryota > Fungi > Ascomycota > Sordariomycetes > Xylariales > Hypoxylaceae > Hypoxylon > Hypoxylon sp. CO27-5. Next base: position 64,452 of record KZ112535.1, on the reverse strand, counting down.
ATAAATATAAAATTAAGACTTTAATATTTATATATATATATTATAAGCTAGTAATTTTTACTTTTTTTAATGTAGTTAATATAAGATAGATTAAAAATTTTATTATTTTAATAATATCGAATTTTAATAATACTTTACCTTATTAGATTTGGATAGTGGTAAGTTAATGTTATTAATTGTATAATGTTTTAAGCCTTTTTTAAAAAGCTGTATAAAATTGCGAATAACTTTAATAATATATGGTTAATTTAATTACAACTTATATCCTTTAAAAGAGCTAATTAAGGCGATTTTGGAGATATAAATCTTATATTAATATACCCTTTTTTAGGCGTTTAAATTGTTTAAGAAGATGGGTGGTAATTAAAAAGCTTTATATTATGTGGTGTTTTTTAGCGGTATTATAAATTAAATAGCTAATTAAATAGTTGATTAAATAGTTAATTAAATAGCTGATTAAATAGCTGATTGAATTAAACTAATTGAATTAAATTGATTGGATTAAACTGATTAGATTAGACTAATTAAATTAGACTAATTGGATTAAACTTGTTATAATAGCTGTTATAGTAGCTGTTATAGTAGCTATGCTTTAAAATTAGCTTAAGGACTTTACGTGATATAAGGCTTTAACTATTATTTACTTTTTTACTTAATTTTTATATTTAAAAGGGGGTGCATTAATATGAAATTTATATTTTTAAAATTGCTTTAATTAACTTTTCTAAAAGATATTAAAGTTAAATACTTATTTAATATATATTTAAAGTTATTTATAAATATATATAGCTCCTTAAAAAAGCTATGTGATTAGTGGTAATAGCTTACCGCTATTTAAATTTGGTAAGGTAAGGTATTATTAAAATTTAATATTATTAAAATAATAAAATTTTAAATTAAAAGCTTTAACCATTTAACATAATTAAACCTTAACTAATTAATACGAAAAAATAACTATTAAAAAGTTAAAATTTTATATATAATAAATATAATTAATCTTTTATTATTTTATATTTAAAAAAAATATTATATTAAAAATTAAAAATAAGGTTAATATATTTAAATAAGATTTATATATAAATATTTTTTTTAGCTATAACATGGTTTATTAAATTAATCGCATAACTAAATATATTAATTATTTACATAATTATTTTAAACTTAATTATATATACAAATATAATCTTATAAAAAATAAAATATTAACATTATATAAGCTAATATAATATAAAATATTATAAATAACTTATATATTAATAATATTTAATACTTTAATAAACTATAAAAAATATATTACCTTAATCTTTATAACAAATTACTTTTAATAATATTACTTTATTTTATATTATATACTTAATATTAATATAAAAATAATATTATTATTAATTTTAATTAAATATTTAACCTTTTAAAATATATAATATAATTAGCCTTAAATAATATTAACATAAATATTATACCCAATGATAAAAAGAAGTAAATTAATTATTAAAAATAATTTAATTAAAGTACAATTTTACTTTTTAAACCCTTAAATTATTAAACCACTTATTAATATAATTATAATAGTTTTTACTAACTACCTTTTACCTCTTTTTATTAATAATTTCATTACTTCCCTTTAAATTTTAATTCCATTATTCCCTTTAACTTTTTTATTCTTTTATCGCTTTATCACTTATTACTTACCATTAATATTATTATAAAAGGAAACATTATTTTTTTTTATCTTAATTCCTTTTCTTTTTAACATATTATATACGCCTTTTAAAATATTTTTTTTCTTTTATTTACTAACCTTTTTATATTTAATTACTTATTAATTTAATATATATAAGAAGTTAATATATTATAGCCTTTAATAATTAAACCGTAGGATTTTCATTTAATAATTTAATTTAACTTTTAAATAACCCTTTAAATCCAATTAAAACTATTTACCTAAGCTAAGCCCCCCATTTAATTTTACCCTAAATTTTAATAAGCATATATAAAGAAAAGCTACTTATTATAAAACTCTTATAAATCGATACTTTATAACTTAATATATATCACCTATTTTTATTTAATAATTTCGCTTTAACCACTTTTATAACCGTGGAATTTAATAATAATATTTAATATTTATTAATATATTATACTTTTTATATTATTACCAAAAATTATTAATATAATAATAAAAGTTATTTATTTTACTTTCTTAACAAAGATTATTAATTAAATAATAAAAGGGATAAAAAGTATATTAGCCCTTATTTATTTAAAGGTAAAAATCTCGCATTTACTAAACCTTTTAAAATACCTTTAAATAATATCCTTTAAATAAGTAATATTTTATTAAAAAAGCTATATTTTTATATACTAGTTTTTTCTTATAAACGTAAGTATATATATTTTTATTCCTATTTTCATTTAATAACAATTGCCGCAATAAATAATAAAAAGTATAAATATCTTATTATTATAAACTTTAAAGATTAAGTATTTCCTTAAAAAATATTTAAGTTATAAATAAAATTTTTAAATTAAAACTTTATATATTATTAATTACCGTATAAATATATTTTCATTGGAAAGATTAATTATTACAATTTAACTAAAATAATTCCTAGCGTAGCTGTGCATTAAGTTAATAAACAAATACATTATTTTATAAAATATTTAAAATTAAACTTTTTTACAAGGTATTATAACCACATCCCTTTATAAAAAGATATTTATAAGCTTTACAATACGGGTATATTTATTTTATTTTTTAAACTTATATTAAAAACTAATTATTATAACTTATTTACCTTTATTTTAATATTGCTAACGGAGGATAAAATCTATATTTTTAAATTAATATAACATTATTAAAATTATAAATTTAATATGCTTTATAAAGTCCCTTATAAACTTATTTTTAATCGCTTCGCTTAGTTTTTTTTCACTATTGCATATATGCTTATTTTTAACTTTAACAATAATATATTCTTTACCCATATTATTATTAACATAAATGGTAGTATAAAAGATAGGGAAGAAAAAACATCGACTAGGAAAATAAAATTATTATAGATAAATTATAATATAACTAAGTTTAAAAAAAATACCAAATATTTTAAGCTAAATAATGCTTTACCATTTTATAATAGCCCTTATAAAAACATATATAAGGATATAAATAAGGTTATAAGTAAAGATATAAATAATTACTAGTAAAATATCGAACATAATATTAGTTTAAAATATTAAAAGTTTATAAATAAATTTTATAATTAACCGAAAAAATATATAAGCTTATATAATATTATTAATAATAATAAATTTAAAAATAATAATATTAAATATATGTTAAAACATACTCGTTATTATAACTTAATTAATTTTTATAATAAAAAGTATAAGTAAAGGCTATTGTTTTATATATTTACTCGCTTTTATATTTTTACTAGTTTAAGTTTAAAGAGTTAAGGAAAATTTTTATTAAACTTATTCGTATTTATTATTAATAATATAAGCAGTTATATAAGTGTAAGCATTAATTTAAAGGCTTTTAAGGCATTATTTATCCTTACTTTTAAGTTTATTAAATATAACTTAAACATTACATTTAATCTTATTAATTAATTTTACACGATATATTAATAAAAATAAAAAGTCTTATAATTAATAGTTTAAATAAAAATATAAGTATTGGTTACTTTCCCTTATTTTAATGGCTAATATTTTTAAATATTATTAGAAAACTTAATATATAAGGAATTTTTTATAGTTAATAAATTAGGCAAAGGTATAAACACTAATTGCCCTCCTCCCCTCCTTTTATTTTAATACTTAAAATTAGGTATTATTAAAAGGTTTAATACTTATAAATAAGTTTTAAGATTAAATACAAATATACGAGTAAGCTTTTTTTTCTTATATTTTATAAGCTTATTAAATAATTATAATAAATAATTAATTAAAATAAATATTTAATAATATTACTATGCTTATCTTAATATAAAATATAAAAGTTTCATGTAAATGTTAACATTATTAATTAAAATGTTTAAAGTAAATTATTACCTTATTATTATTACCTTAATATTTAATATTAATATAATTATAATCTTAAAAATATTTACTTACTTAATAATATAATTTTTAATTCCTAACCTAATATTTCCAAAATATTATTAAATATATATTAAAAAAAATATACCAATATTAAATAAAATTAGCTTTAAGTTTATATATAAGGTTTAATAAAGCTTTATTTATTACTTTAAACTTTAAAAGATTTTTATCCATTAAAATATAAATAAATAAATTAATATTATTTAAAAACATAATTAAAATATGTTTTTATTATAATTTTATACTTTCTTTGGCTTATAAATTCCCTAATATTTTCTTTTAAAAAATAGAAAAATAAGTTTATAACTAATGGAAAAAGATATACTTAAATAATTTTAAAGGATTATTAATTAAAATTATATTAATTTTTTTATATTTAAATTAAAGAAATAACCATTAATAAGTTTAACTTTTTATTAAAAAATATAATTAAAAATAAAAAAGGTTTTTCCTATTACTTATAAAAATTACTTAGAAGCACAATTAACTTATAAGTAATATATTATTATAAAAAATAACATAAAAGAAAAAGGTAAATAATTCTTAGAAAAAATAAAAAAAGTATTATTTTACCTTTAAGTTTTAAAAAATAATATGCCTTAATACTAGTAAAAATGATAATTATAATAAAAAGTTATAAATTCCTATTTAATATATTAATTATTTATATTTTTATATCTATATTTTATATATTTTTTATAAATATTTTATTAGGTAAAAGGTATAAGTATAAAATATATACTTTAAAAAAAATATAAAGTTATTTTTATTAATAATATAGGGATGATTTAAATTTAAAGATAACTTATTTTTAAGGATAATTTATCTTTAAAAATAGCTTAATTTTAAGAATGGCTTATTTTTAAGGATAGCTTATTTTTAAGGATGGTTTAACTTTAAAAATGGCTTATTTTTAAGGATAGCTTATTTTTAAAAATAGCTTAACTTTAAGGATGGCTTGTTTTTAAAGATGGCTTGTTTTTAAGGATAGCTTATTTTTAAAGATAGCTTAATTTTAAGGATAGCTTATTTTTAAAGATAGCTTGTTTTCAAAGATAACTTAACTTTAAAAATAACTCGTCTTTAAAAATAACTTATCTTTAAAAATAGCTTATCTTTAAAAATGGCTTGTCTTTAAAAATAACTTAACTTTAAAGATGGCTTATCTTTAAGCGCAACTTATTTTTAAAGATAGCTTAAATTTAAAGGCGACTTATCTTTAAAGATAGCTTAACTTTAAAGATAATTTATCTTTAAAAATAGTTAAAAATAAATAATATATAATAAGTAAATAAAAACATAATATTATAAAGGATTTAATAAACCTTTAAAAAACTTAAGTTAAAAAGAAAAAAGGATTAAACATATAAAAAAAAAAAGAATAATATAAATATTAAAGTATTAATTATTAATAATTTAAATAATAATAAAATATTAAATATTTACTTAAATAATAATTAAAACATACGTATAAGTTTAATACTATAAATTAAGTAAAGTGTATTTTTTATTATTACTTTTTTTTCCTTAGCTTTTACTACTATTAATTAATATATACCTTATATAAGTATATTAAATTTATATTTTCACATTTACTTATTTATTTTACTTAATATTTATATACCATACCTACTTACTAATAATAACAAAGCTATTTAATTTATAAGCCCCTTATTTAAGTTATAATTAAAAAATATAATACCTTATATTTAATAAAACATTTTTTAATTTTATATTAACATTTAATAATTAACCATATTTTAATATATATTTACATATAGTTTATTATTTTATTAGTTTTAATTATCCTTAAAAGCAACATATATACCACGCTAAACAAATACTTATATAATGCTTAAAAAATTAACAATAATCGCATTTACATTTACAAAATTAACTAAATATTAAGATATATACTAATATTTACTTTTAAAATATATATATCCCTTTTTTAAACTTTACTCTTATATAATATTTATTTATCTATTAACACTTATTATTCGTTTTTATTTATTAATTAATATTTACTATAAGTTTAATCTTTAAAAAACTTATTATACTAAAGCCTTATATAATTTATTTAAAAAGGTTAAATTAAACTAGGCCTAATATTAATTAAAAAGCTATTTTTAATATTATATTTTAAAAGCGAAAAATTAATTTTATTAAGCAAAATAACAAAGCTTTTAATCTTCCTAACGCTAACCCAATAACCCCTAGGCTTATAAACAATAATTTAAGCCTTAATTAAAATTAAGTAAAAATTTTTAACTAAGATTTAACTAAGAAAAATTATTTCTTAGCTAGGTTTTAACTACTTACTAATATTTCTTTTCATAAAAAAATTAAAAATAAGCCAAATATAACAACAAATAATATAAACCTTATTAAATACATAAGTTAAGTTTTAACTAAAATTAAAAAAATATGTATAAATAATATTATTACTTTAATAATTAATAATTTAAATATATAAATACTTTTATTATATATATATAAGTATATTTAAAAAGAAATATTAATAAAAATTATAACTTAAAATTAAATAAACTTTCTTATTAAAAAAGTAATATTAATATCAAATATATTATTATTAAAAAATTAAACTTATATCTTCGCCTATTTTTAACTATAAAAATAATTTTTTATTAATTCTTTTTAATTATAAAAATCTTTTTAATATATTATAACTATATATATAATAATAGTTAATACTATTTTACCTTTAAAATATATTTATAAAAGTTATAAAATAAATAAAAGCATATTTTAACATTATATTATTATATTAAATTATTTAAATAATACTTATATTAGATATTATTATAATAATAATAAAAATAAGTATTCTTATAAAACTAATATATTAGGCATTATTTACAATAATACCTATTAAAATATAATTATTATTTTAACCTTTATAAATATTAATAAGTATAAAAAATTTATTAATTTATCTTTAATAATTATAAAATTAAATAAACTTTATTTAATTTTTAATAATAAAATATAATTTATTAAAAACTAATAACATAACTTTAATACCTTATTTAAGGTATTTAATAATATTTTAATATAATTTTTTATTCTTATAAACTAAATAAAGGAAATAAAATGTTAAATTCATTTATAACTTTATAAAATTATTTAAATATATTACTATTATTATTATTAAATAAAAAGTATAAATATTATTTTTAAAAGTAAGAAAATAATTATTACTTAACAAATAATTACTTAATAATTAATATTATATATTATTTATAATTAATTATAATAAAATATTATTATTAATTAGCTAAGCCTTTTTTAAAAAGTTACAAAGAAATAATAATAACGTTAATAATATAAGGTATAATTAATTAAATAATATATCCTTTAAATAAGTTAATTAAAGTAATTTTAATAATATAAGTTTTATCTTATTATACTTTTTTTTAATAATATTATTAATTAATAAATGTTAGTGTAACAAATTAACTTTTTTAAAGCTTTTAATAGTTATTATAATAGCTTTTACTTTATATAATATAAAACTTTAATTATTATTTAACTTTTTATTTAATTTATATACTTAAAAGATAATATATTAAAATAAACTTTATATTATTAAAATTGCTTTAATTAACTTTTTTAAAATATTTAAATCTTAATTATATATATTTAATAATATTAAAATTATTTATATATCTTTATAATAACCTTATTATAAAATATAATATAAGTAAGATCAAACATTATAAATTTTGAGAAATCATGTTTATTGACGCATTGGCGGATTATCATCACCTGGTCTGGGGTGCGGTACCCCATTTTCCGTTGCTGTAGCCTTCCTCTTGAATCTTAAACCAGCCGCCACCGACGCCACTATCCTTAGTCGCGTCCGAGACCTTCTTAAGATAGGCCATGACGGGCCCCTTGTGGCCTGGGTCCATCACATCGTTGGCTCCGGCTATATTGCCACGAATTCGAATCAGTACCGCATCATCTGAGGACTCTATCGTCTATCCTTACATTGGAGAGTGTGTCGCCAGATGGCGCTCACAGTTTCGCCCGCCTTCACATTGATAATTTTATCCGAGGGCGTGGTGGGGTTGGGAGGCCCGTTACAAGCGAGATTGCTGCCGCTTACGTCGGTTTGTGGCTACAGTATGCGGTATTAGTTAACTCCGAAGACCTGTAACAGCTACTCTTAAAAGTCCTAAGCCATCATACGTACCCCGTCGTATGAAGGCGTCCTGATAGCATATGAGACAGCTAAAACCTATTAGTATCTCACCATATGGTATACGATGTTCGTCACAAGGAGCCAGACTTACGGTACGTCTTCTCGTTCGTTTTGAGCTGGCAGAAGATAGTGTGCCCTGAGGCCACGGAGGCCAGGACGGCGGTAGCACCGATGTTGGAAAGCTTCATGGCGATTACGAGGATAAGACTACGGACGGCTATATCTCGATGTTAGAAAACCTCAAAGGAGACGGTATGCTAACGAAACGTTCGACATGACATATATATCGCATCTCTTCCCCGAGCCTCCTTTCCCCCAGATCCTCACCGTTCCATCGTATGCGTATGCTATATAGTATCTACAGATGAAATGCACCATTCATAGTTCGTATAATAAGCAGACATTGAGCATGAGGTCCAGTTTAACTCGTCGCTAGTAGGTGAGCTGGCGAATGAAGTAACGGAGGGGGAAAAGCGAACGCGGCGCAAAGGCTTCCGTCACGGATAGGGCAACTTGTGCATGGTACTCATAGTATATAGCCGCTTGTTATTCACATATTTGCCGGCAATGACAACCCAAGTTGTCGGTTTCCCCGGATTTATATATCTTCGGCTTAGGGGTAAACAGTCGATGTTGAAGTACCCCAGAAGAGACACGAAGCTAAGTTAAACTTCAGCATAGACTTGATAAGGAAGAAGAACATAATGATAAAATTGATGGAGATATTAGATCTAGGAATGGATGATGGCCTAGTTGGGTCTTTATCGACTAGGAAATATCGTGTCTGGCGCTATGTGTCTTGAGATAACGGCTATCAAATGTCCTAAGAAGTACGACTTCTACAAACTTGTTAAACCTATACTGATGAGATCTATCACATGAATTGATTATTTTTGACCCAGACGTTTCGCTCCTAAATCGTATTATGAGTGTTGGCCGTCGTTCTCATTGAGGATCTGTATCTACATAGTTGGCTTGGCTCTTGCTCGGGGCCAGTTAGACAACCCCACTATGAGAATTTTGACTCGCGCAAACATTTCAAAATCACGAAGGTAAAATTTTCAAAAAGAAATCTCAAAGGACCCAGCGTGGATCGAACACGCGACCTCGGGATAGCTGCTTGGTCACTGCAATCCTGCGCTCTACCACTGAGCTATGAGTCCTTGGACGGGAATCAAATGGCGCTATTCCGGAATTATATCCCTGCAGTCTCACACGACTCTGATAAATCCACACCGCCCATCCCTTCACGAAAATAGGTAGACCTTCTAGATTTCAAGACAGAAAATATGACTTTTTTTCTTCTTCTTTTTGCGTGGTACCTGTCTCACTGCTACTCCGAAGCATGTCTTCGCTGGGCCTAAAAAACGGCAGACAAAATTCGCATAGAGAAAGCGAGTCCTCCAGGTTCCACTTCTCTGCATTCAAGAGAGGGCTTCCAACTCTGTAGCGATTCTTCAACATTGAAGAGCGAAAATAGTAGCTCGAGACCATCCTATCAATTAAGATTCACATATCCATCTTTGCGAGGATACCTACCTAGCTAAAAGCGCTTGACGATATTCAAGCTCTGGATTGTGGCTATGAAGACTGTGCGGAGATCGTATAATCGCCTAAGGGAAGACTCAAGTCATTCTATAGCCAGATTCTTCGAAGAAGTGAAAAGATTTCATCGGTAATGATTTCGCATGTAGATTAAATGAAGTGCTTATGCATATCGGCTCATAGGCGCGGTTTGACAAGCGAAGACTCGATGTCTCGAAACCTGCTTAATAACCTCCATCTAGAACACTCTCGGCCTGTAAACTGCCCTGGATTGCTGACTGCTAGTATAGAAGTCAAATTTCTGAACATGTGCCATGGGTTTCTATAGCTGCCTCAGATCGGTGGCGTGGATTCGCTGAAGGACCCTACGGGGTAGTTCAACGGAGCTTCGTGTTCTCAGCTTAGGCGCTCATCGTAGCCTACTAAGTCCTTGATCTTCGTAATGAGTGCAAGCCGTTATCAAAGAATGGGCGAGTATAAATCCACTTCCCATCAGTCTTGTGCTAGGACGTTGCAGCGCGGCTGATGCCCTTGATTTTCATTGCTTCGTCGAGCCTTATTATCGTGTAGGACGCTGTCGAGCCCCTGTATGACCAAACGCTCGTCTATTCCAGTCTAGAGGTCTTATATGAATATCGTGGCTCATTCATGTTAGTCTCAACCTAGCGAGCAAATCACATCAACTCCAGCCAGGGTACCAACTTTATCGGAGAAGCTGTTCTCGAGTATAGGATGGAGTCTCTTCTTGTCATTCAACCGGAAGATGTGGATCAACTGGATCTACCGCTCTCGGGAGGCTGCTGGAGTTTTGCCTAGTACACTTGGCACGGATGTTGATGAGGTAGAGTGTTTAAGCGAGGCCGCTGGTTATCGACTAGTTGGCTAGCCTGCCTATTTCATTCAGCTCTCGGTATTTTTTGCGAGCCAGTAGCCTTGGTATCGTCTCATCATCGTCAACCCGCTATAATTTCATCCTAACTGTAACTAGCCACGGGTGTTCTTGATAATGCCCATTCACGTCATCGATCCTAAAGAAATCCTTTATGCTAAAATGTCGGGCAGCTCCTATCATGTCAAACATTCTCCATGTATTTCGCCGTACCATGATCCCGGTGTCGATTTCGCTGATGGCGGGCTTCAAGTTTTCATAGAGCTTCCAGTCTAGTTTGCTAAATTCGATAGCTGTAGCGAGACCTCCTGGCTCGCCGCTGATAATTGCCATTTTAAATTTCTCTAGGGAACCTTGTAGTAGAATGCGCGGAACTCGCCATTAACCTCTGGACTCTTAATCTGTATCTTTAGGTGGAGGAGTGTACCTGTATCTACCAGTAAATAGTTTGAATTGCTATTAGTTATAACAGAGTCTAACTAGATCTAGTGGTGTATTCCTATAGTGCCCCTCGATACAACTCTACATTGTGAAGAATAGGCGTGCCACTGGCCAGAAGTCCCCGAGGACCAGAAGGGCGCGAATCCTTTGTGTGCGGAGTTAGATGGTGGTGAAATGAATGCGACTTATTCGCAATCGCCATACACCTATTCTCACAATAAAAAGGAGGTAATGCCTCAAATATACTGGAACAAGGCAGAGAACTGTTATAAAGATGTCAATACGGAGTTAGCTCTAATATGCTATATCGTAATATCGTAGGGAGTCATTGTGTCTCTTGTTGGGTTTAACGGATGTGAAGGAACCGAGACGGTTCGAATCCTAGAGGGTATCGGGCATAGTACTATCACCGTGGTCACCGACAGGGTTGCTTGTGCCGTTCTTCCCATGTTACTCTAGTAGCGAGCGATGAAAATAGTCGGTTCGTCGGGTGATGCTTCCGGAGTAGATAGAATGTGAAGTGCGGAAGTTCTATGGATTTGAGACTTGAGTCCAGAGGAGACCATAAAGAACAGGCGCAGGGCTTGAGCTGATAGGCTTGCATCTGCCTACATATACCGATTGCTGTGCATACATGTAGTATAATATGTAGGTAGAGATCAAAGCTGCATCTAATATGTATAAGATCTATGTAGTGTATGTAGAGTGACTAGTACCTCCTGGGTTAACGCACCGACCGCCCGGCAGACCCGGGAGTATGGACGCGGTAGTGCGCGTAATTCGGCACGTGTGATTGGTCGCATCTGATCTTAAACCTCGATAAGCAGATATGTACAGTATCTTATCGACTGTGACGCTTAGTGGGCTGTATGGAGCTTTCGGATTACCATGATCCTAGACAGTCTTAAGGGCCGTCAGAGCACGGTCTAGCCCACTATATACTTACTGTAGGTACGGTATAGGGAAATACCCATCTCAGCTCAATCGCCCCACTTCCTAAAACAGTGGCACAAGCCATGAGATCCCGTTCGCTTGCAGTTGATTTCCGAAAGAGGGAGGCTAGCCATCATCTGGTTGGTTGGCTGGTCGACAAGGTGGAAATGGCTTAATGGATACTGAAGAAAATATTAAAAAAAATTGGGTGGTCAGACGCGCACTCACAAGACGACGCAATTTTTGGAATTGTATAGTACATCAGGAATATATCGCAGTGAATTAATTGTAGGCAGCATTTGCCTACCTAGAGTCAAATAAAGATAGATGGATGATGGATTTAGAGCTTTAGGCAGATACATACGAGTCAGACTCTGTTATGGATGAGCATTCGATGCCTGCTGCTAGCCGACTATGGTTGGTGTGTGACCGACCAACTTGAAAGCTTGCTTTTACAAAAGTCCTAAACTTCTGGGGCTGAAGAACAGAAACTTGAGGGGCTGGCGGGTAATTCTTATTATGGTTCCATATATGAAAAGGTTACTGGGGAGGTGGTCGACAAAAACCGCAGGTCATGACTTTTGATGAGCATAGGATTGACAAGCGAACATATCGAGACGACCCAATAAGATGATTCGCATTTGGGGAAGTTTCTCGCGTGAGAGAAACCGTACGACTCGAGACTCGACCTTTCTTCTTATTACTTAACGTCATGCAACTCCGCAAGTTTCAGATTGGTCCAGTCTCATCCACACTAAAGAGAGGCTAAGCACGGTACTTTAGTGTACAATACGGTATAAATGTACCGAGTGCTAGGACCACGTTAGGTGTGGTTCGCGGGAATGTTCCGGCTGTCGACCAATTCAGGAAGCCAAAGTCTAATTGATTGGCACAGCATCCAGGCAAGGAAACCTGGGTTCACCAGTCATGCATGTCAGCCAACCCGGGCCTTCTTGACTACGCACGTATTAAATGGCCATTCGCGGCACTTGATAATTCATTAGGGGGGAGAGCAAGCTTCCGTCATGTATGGATCATGGACTCGTGAAAGAAGGACGCGGGGAGGCAATACATGCAGATGTCGTTGGATTATCGGCAACACTGGAATATTAGGTATCGACGAGGTATCGGTCAATGTCTGAACCATGTACAATGCATGTATTGATCCCTGCTAGGCTACTTCTTGTCCGTTTTGCTCCGCACGCACCAAGCCTAACTTTTTTTTTTCCTTTTCCTCAAAACTTTTTTTCCTTTTTTCTCTTGATTTTTTTTTCTCTCCCTCTTGTTAGCCTCGTACGATAGTATTTTTTTCTCCACTGCTTACATCCATCTGGAACTTCCTATTCCCTAATGAGAAAGAGAAAAGGGCCGTATTCAGTCGTAGCCAATTAGTGCAGCAGAGAATAGCAACGTCTCAAGAGGTCTGCCCATCCAAAATTATCGAGGCAACAGCTAACTTGTCTGCTTTGGGGTCTCCAACCTGCACAATGCATTGCCTGCATGTCTACTTGTCTACATGTTCCTTACCGCCTCTTTTTTCTGGGATTATACCCTTGCTGAGATCTTTAAAGTAAACAGATCATGCGAATCTGCCACCGCCTATTCGACTATCTACAGTCGTCATGATGGCAACCTCGGGAAATAAATAACGAGTGATTTAAAATAAACCGTAGCTACCTACTCCTCAGTGGCAATCTTTTGCGTAATAATGGACAATGATAATCAAAAGAAAGCACGGAAGCACGGACAAGGACCCCTAAAAATTGAAAAGAAGGGAAAAAAAGATTTCTGGTTGGTGTGTAACGGCAACGTTCAGACGAAATTTGGGTCCAGCCGTTAAAGCCAAGCTTAACGTTAATTGGTTCAGCACTTCCAAACGGGGCAATAGATGTACAAGGGATAATCCTTGAATACAACGCTGGGGCCAGGAAGTACTTCAACATGGACCTCGTTCCTCTCAATTCTTGTATGGGATTCGCAGCAAAATCGAGTCCCTTGTCTAAGTCTAACGCATGTCACTGCCAAGGTCACTCCAATTTTTTTTCTGCCTTTGTTACTTCAATGTTCCCTGTCCATTGTCTGGCCTGAAGTGGGTTCCTAGTGGGCACTTAGATGCTTGTTGTACCGTTTGTACTATACCTCACCCCTGTTCATCCCCCAATGCCAGTCTCATCATCCCCCAGGTAAGTAGCATTCCTCAGCTCTTCTTTTTTTTTTTTTTTTTGGTCCCATCATACAAACATAGACATTTCTCACAAGCCTTCTCCTCGCCGCCGCCTCCCCTCCCAAGTTCAACCTAAGCAAAATTAACCTTTTGCTTTTCACTCCCTTCGATTCGTCGGTTCAACATCGCCGTCGCGATTCTCGCCTACTCCACCGCCTTTCCTCGTTTATTGTTCGCCTCGTATACTCATTCCACAGCCTCCCACACATGGTGTCATTATCACTATCTCCCGATCCTAATACTCCCTAACTCTTATTCCTACTCCTCTGTCTCACCCATCGCAACTTCTACTGCCTGGGTTCTCTCTGAGCTTGAATTGCGACTGCTTTGTATTCTCAATTTACGAACCGACCGATATAGAATATCCAGATACTTGCGCTGTTATTCAATTCATTCCCATCGTGTCTGTTCATCATGCCGTACAACACCCGTCGCAAATCGTTGTCTCTACCGTCTCTCGGAATCCACATCCCAGTGAACCGATCCTCACCCAATAGCTCTAGTATGGCAAGCTCCAGATCGTCTTCAGAGAGCTCGTCGCACCCAAATAAGAAGTTGAAGCGGTCTCACAATGACTCCGTGTCCTCGTCTGCTAGCCCTGTGCCTCTCTTCAAACAAGCCTCTTCGTCTACGAAGTATGACCATACACCGCCACCATCGCCTGGTCTACATGATTCCATTGAGATGGACGAGTCTGCGCCATCCGAACTCGCAGAGATGAAGAAAGTTGATCTGGAAGGCATAAACGACGAGATTGTCGAGGCTGTGATTGTGCGACTGGAGGAAACTCGCAATCGACCGCATCTGGTGAAGGAACTAGCTGCCGCTCTTATGGATCAAGTCAAAATCGTTCAACAGTAAGTTCAATTAATAAAGTTACCATTTTGCGTCTTGCGCTAACTTTATTCATAGGTCCGCGAACCCTTGCGCCATCATTTCCTCCCGATTGTCTACATACTTAAAGCGATCTTGCTGGTCTGCCGTAGCTCCCTGTCCTTTGGCCAAGGAACTCGAGACTGTTCACCCGAGGCGCACATACTTTTATCTTACAACCTGCCCTCATTTACCTCTTCCAGATCCCTCCGCAAACCGTGCCATTATCACACCTTCCCTATCGAGCTCTGCTTCGACATCTGAAGATGCGGATTGCGACCGAAGGAGAGAACTCAGTCTCTCACCTGAAGTTGACTTGTCGTCGCCTGAGTTTGAGGACATGGATGAAGATATACCCATGCCAGGTACCCCGATGGGTTCAGTCTCTGGTAGCCAGCGACGTATTAGCGTGCCGCGTAACCAAAGAGGGGAAGAGCCCCCACTAGAAAAGGACGAGAAGGAGTTTACACAAACGGCCGATGGATTGCAAAAGCGAAAAGCCAATGGACATCTACTCCGAACTGATCCCGCGGATCAGGTGTCTATAGACGATGGCATGCAAAATGAACAGCTTTTTGGTGAACCCCC
Source organism: Hypoxylon sp. CO27-5 (assembly GCA_002120305.1). Classification (NCBI taxonomy): domain Eukaryota; kingdom Fungi; phylum Ascomycota; class Sordariomycetes; order Xylariales; family Hypoxylaceae; genus Hypoxylon; species Hypoxylon sp. CO27-5. The sequence goes on along the minus strand of KZ112535.1, from coordinate 48,627 downwards.
CAGGACTCTTGCGCCCAGCCTGCTGCCCCACATGGCTTTCATGACCAGCCCGGCGATGCGGCCTAGCCTGATGGTACCAATGAAGAGAGATGCCGAGGCCGAGAGTTGGACCAAGCTAGACGCCGCTCTCGAGTGGGACAGAAGTCCCGAGACTGTCGAGTTGGATGAGCTGGACTGCTTACTCGACGACTTCTAAACGCCCACCCTGAATAGGGTAATTTCCCAGTCTTACTTATTCCTAAAATACCATGGACGGAGGGCTGTCCGTGCAGCTGGCACGCGTTTAGCCATGTATGATGATAAGAGACGGCCGTATTTACGAACAAAAGGAGTTGGGGCGATATGGCGCTAGTTGATGCATTTGATTTTTTTTTATTCGCCTACGATTTCTCACGCTCTGCATTTATTCCTCTCAGTTCATACTACCATTTATTTTTCAGCTAGATGATTGGGCGTCTGAGGCCTACATTGGTGGTCGGTCGAAGAAGATGTATGAATATCGCTAGAGGAAATGCTTAGAGCTTAGAGAGATGCGATGAGGGACGGGTGGCATGATGACGACCGGGGTACATGACGAACTGAAACAAGTCGTCAACGAAGCAAGTGGAGAGGAGGGGGCATGGCGACGTCGTTTGCCGCCTGATTTCCAAAACGGGAATCAACTTGTACAAGTAGAATACCAAAAGAAGCTGGCATGGGAGACAAATGGGCCGGCTAGCTAGAGCGCTTAGAATCCAGTAGGATGGGTTACATGGCGGTCTGGGATAAAAAGGAAAAATGGCGCTCAAAAATGCGAAAAGAAATCCCCAATCAAATCTTTCGACGTTTATGCGAGATGTGATAGTCAATTATGCACATGCGAATTGATGATTTTGATAGTTCTAAAAAGCTGGGTAGGGAGGCAGGTTTACGGGAACAGTATAACTTGTAGGTATCGTATTGAGCAAAGTGGTGGCTGGGAGGCACTGCTTGATATGTACAGTTGAGATTACGTACCTAACATAGTTTATACACGGACAACTACATACAATCCTAGCGATTTGCAGGATAATAGAGAACCCTGTAAACCATTCTATAAATACAGTTTCCAAATTTAGTCATCCTTCTTTGGTTTGCTATTGTTGACGGATAACAGTGACGACCACCAGCCCGTTGTCGATTTCTGCGCATTCTCCTCCTCATCCTTGGTGGAACCGGTTTCGGCGGTTGGCGCAGGAGGAGGAGAAGAAGAAGCAACTCCATCCCCACGTACCCGCATCTCAATTAGAACATGCGTACCCATAGTGACCCAACCAGGGCGCTCGAGACGCAAGACTTCGAGACCAGGGACGGCGCGTTCGGCGGCTCGCACGACAAGCTCGATGTCTCGGTTCCACCAGCAACCAAAGCGCTCGAAATGCTCCCGTGCGCTGCGGTCCAGTAGTCCGTTGATGAGTTCCCACCAGCTACGGCCGTGTTCGAGCAGGACGATGCGGCCAGTCTCGGGTTTAACTACGGAGGCCATGTTAGAGAGGAGGAGGACGGGGTCTCGGACGGAACATAGACCGAAGGTTTGGATTATCGTGTCGTATTTCTTCTGGGCGGTGGGCGTAGGTGGGGCTGGGAGAGGCGCTTGGGCGTCGGCTTTGAGGATGCGGATCCGGTTGTTGGCTAGCGATATGCCTTCCTCGCCGCTTTCCGTCTTGGAGGCGAGTTTTGCGAATGATGGCTTCTTGGGGACTTGGTCTGCCATATATGGCACGACTTGGCGTATCCTCGTTAGTGCGAGATCCAGCATGGATGGTGAGATGTCCACGCCGGTGAAACTGAGTATGGCGTGTTCCTTTTTGATTTGAGGTATGGCCTTTGGTTGGGGCTTTGGTGATGGTTTTGCTACTTTTGCCTTCTCCGCTTCCCCCTTTCCTTGCTCTTTCTCTTTACTGTCTTCTTTCTTCCCTTTCTCGGCTCCCGACTCCTCCTTGCTCAACCAACTAAACCAGCCCGGCTTCTCCTCCTCTGCGGGTTCAAGCCCCTCGGTTACAAGGCTCCAGTCATAGTAGTCGAAGTTGCGGCCCGCGCCGACGGCAACCTCAAGCACGTGCCCCCGGGCCATCTCGGAGGCGATGCGGCGCCGCAATTTGGTGATGCCGTAGCGCCACTCGGACTTGTCGAGGTGCTGATCGAACTCCCGGGGCGACTGGATCGAGGGCCGCCCTGTGGGCGTCTCCGGTTCTTGACCGGGCGTCCAGTGCTCGGCAGGGTGAGTCCGCCAGTATTTTAATAGCGACACTGAGAAGAGGCCCACGCACATCGCGGCAGCGCCGGTCCCGAATAGGGGGAACCATCGGCTCTTCAGTAGCTCGGAGATTGGCTGCTTTTTATCCTCATATCCTCGTGAAGAAGAAGATGATGAGGACGACGACGACGACGATGATGATGATGAGGAGGAGGAGGAGGAGGAAGGAGAGGGGCGAGTAGTGGCATTGGATTTAGAACTAGGATTAGGGGTTGCCTTTGGCTGGGCAGGTTTGAAGGGGAGTGGTTTAGGAGCAGCTTTTTGCTGCTTTGGTGGAGGTGGTGTCCGCTTGGATGTAGCATATCGTCTGCAACCGCGTGCAGCTCCTTGGAGGGCGTTCTCAGCTCTCTTGCTCTGACTTATTACAGCCCTCCTTGTGAGGGCATGCACGCAGACCGGCAGCATCATGATCTGCCTTGACTGGCCGACCGCGGAACGAAACTCGGCCCTGCTCCTAGCGGGTACCACGCTTCAGTGCACAGTAGGGGTGAGTTGGGTGATGAGTAGCGGATACACAATCGGCTACGGATCCATACTACAAAAGCTTGATGCCCGGAGTAAGAACTCAACAGGACTTCGGACTAGCCACTTGGATGTGATTCCGACCCAGTGCCCCTAGATCCAGGAACGTGGCAATTGGAATACCAATGGCAATGATGTTCGTCCGATATGGAGCCAGTGACGCCAGAGTCGATGTAGATCTGGTGAAAAGGGGGTCTCCTCGAGATCAAATGATCTCAATGTTGAAGTGGAAATTTTGTGGTCGACGATCAGATGTTTTAGAAATATGATGTACCCCGGTATACCGTGCTTTCATTATACTTTCTCCATGATGATACTGTGCTGATCATATCCTCATTGGATGGACCTGAATTCTCCACTATTCTGCGGGACCCTTTGAAGGAGCTCCGCAACGAAACTTGGAAGCTTCGGTCCCGTTAATTACTAATTACGGTTGATAGCTTGACGCGCTTTCTGCCTTTTATCACGCGTCTATCTAATATGGGATGACATATTCTCTCTATCAACTTTTATAACTTCATCGCCGTATCTAGATCTATTGCTGTAGCAAGACTAGAATCTGTTTACGGCTATGGCATCTCAACAAGATCTCCAAGAGCTGATTCGGCTCATGACTATTGGCATGAGAGTTCCTATGAAAGATGCTTTAGGTCGAATTAAAGAGTTACAGGCGAAGAATCTCCGTAGGTAAGTACCTTACACTGTAAATACCATTTATGATGGAGTATATGATACGCATTAGATGTCCTGGGAATAACTAGTGCAGTATACAACAGATAGCCGAGAGTTCTCTTTCGGATGTTACGTCTGCCATTAAAGATGCCAAAGCCGCACGATCACTTCACAATGCTTGCATAGCCCGACTTAAGAACCCAGCCGGACCATCGACGGCCAAGCGACCTGGTTCCACTCTTGAGAATACGTCGAAACGGTCGAGGCAGTCCAATAACACAAGTTTTGTTGATGGCTCAGAGCCCGTTGCTCCGCAAGAGTTTGAGGCGTCGTTTGTCTTACCCGTGGAAACGGACGAGAAAATTATCTCCGATACGGTTCTATTGACAAACCGTGCCCCTCTAGTACTTGCCTTTGCCGTTGAACTGTTACGATATACGATGCCTGAGCAGCCTCCTTCTAGTCGGTTAAGTCTAGCGCAAGCAGTGGTGAGTGCCAATTCGAGAAGCAAAGCCGTTGCGATTGGCATGGAGAAAGGTCCTAGCGCCGATGAGCAAGGTTGGGGTCATGGTCAACCCAGAGTCAAAGTAATGGGCCGCGAGGTGGCGGTGCTGAAAAGAGGTGGCTATGAATGGAAGGGAGACGAAGAGGTAGAAGATCATCAGAAGTCAGAAAATGACACAGCCAAAGATGAGAGTACTCCATCGAGCGCAACGATGACTGGTGTTAATCAAAATACCCAACCCGAAACCTCTGTTGGTCCTGTATCGAGATCATGGTCTGCTAGTCAACCTGTTACTTTGAAAGGGTCAACATTCATAGTTCGAGCCACGCAGATTACAGAGCCTTCACAGCGTCAGTCAGCCATGCAATCGTTATTCGCAGCAATACCGTCTCTACAGAGCGCAACGCATAACGCTTGGGCTTATCGCGTTCGAGTCCCGACGAATTTGTTTGGCGCAACTACAATCAAGGAAGAGTCATTTGATGATGGCGAAACTGGTTGTGGCGACTTTTTACTGAAGAACATGCGGGACACTAACGCTATTGATACGCTTGTAGTAATGACTCGTTGGTATGGGGGTATTATGCTCGGGCCTGATCGGTGGAGAATAATACGGAATTGCCTCAAAGACGCCTTGGCAGAACGTCTCCGAGTGACAGGGGAGCAGGCTATGCTAGGTGGCGAGGCTGTCTGGGGCCTGGATCTGGAAGCTATGAGAAACAAATCTGGATCCGCCGGCTCAACTTCGAATAGGTCATATGAGGCGGGCGTCGTAGGGATGCCTATCCACAGACCGGAAACGGCGAAAGCATACCTATTTAGAAGCTTTGCCACGAGAGTAGAAAAGTCTGAGAGTGGTATTGGCGAAACGCCGGATGGTGTTTCAACAACCAAATCGATAGCAAAGAAGAAGACGGCTAAAGCCCTGGAATTAGAGAAAGAAGAAAACATTGCTAGATTACTCGGCGCCATACGACTCCTATATGACAGTTGGGCGAATCATCTAAGTGCTAGCGAACTCGATAGACGAGCCTGGGGCTGGTATGTCGCAGTTCGGCCTGATGTAGAAGCCGGTCCTTCTGGTTGGGGAGCGAAAGGGCATCTGAAACTCGCTGACATTTTAGCCCTGCGACGAAAGGAATAATAATAATATCCAATCATTGATGAGAAGAGAACACTTCAGTAACGGAGGGAGGGATTTTTCCCTTTCTCAGCCATGCTATTGCTTATAGACATACTCGGGGCTATATCGGTCTTATCTCATGAGGCTGCGATCTTAGATGCCAAAATCGCACACCGACGTGTCGTTTCGGTAGGCGAACACACCTATGACCGGTTGGGTGGGTGAACCTCATTCATCCTATAAGAGTTAAAAATGCTGGTAAATCTACCTGGGTATATACCACTAAAGACCAGACTATATCCAGCAAGTCCAGACGTCCTTTGCTCAGACAATGGATATTCAACCCTGACGTAGTTTTTCTTATTTTACAGATATTGTACATGAAGGTCAGTATGAAATATGAGAATTCAGATCGTTATGTAGTTGCTAACCCGTATATGCTGAAAAGGAGATCAAGAAGTCGAAGGGTATACAAGGTAAATATAGGAAACCGAAAAAAAGAATGACTGCCGAAACGCGAAATCCCTCCGAGGTAGCAAATCGCCTACACCTCGTCACTAGGTATGAACAAACAACTTATCGAGACCGACTCGACTCTGCTAAACTAAGCATCCCGCTGCTATTCGAACTCTTTCTTCTTCCGCCCGCTGACGTAGTTCTAGAATTCACTGTGGTTGTACTCGTTCTTCTGGATAAAACCACATTCAGCATGCGCTTGATCTCGCCCCCGGCTAGCCCGGCGTTTTTCGCGACCGTAAAGGCTGTTCGACCACACAAATCTGCTATGTTCGGCTGTGCACCATGTTCTAATAGTAGTTCCACTATGGCGATTTTCCCTGCTGACCGAGCTGCCAACTCGATGGCTACGATTAACGGCGTGCATTGGCCTGGCCCCTGGATATTCGGGTTGGCTCGGCCTACCGACAGCAAAGACCGGACCATCTTTTCATTACCCTTCTCGCACGCCATAAATAGTGCCGTCTTGTCGAACCGGTCAAGCTTGTCGATAAGTTCGGGGTGCGATTTAAGTAGCATCTCGGCTACTTGCGAGCCTCCAGACTTCGTTTGGCATCTGTGCAATGGTGTCATTCCGTTATGGTCAAGTACATCTGGTTTTGCGGAGTAACCATTCAGTAATAATTCACACAACTCCCGATTACGGGTTGCGGCCGCTGTATGCAGTAGCGTTGATCCTGACTGATCACGCTGCTCTATATCCACTACGCAGGACAGCATATGTCGTAATACTTCGATGTTCTCCTCTTGGGCGGCTAGATGCATTGGTGTTGTTCCTAATGTCGGGTCATTGACATTAAAGCCGAATGATTTGCTGTCTAAATCCACTTCACGACTGATGTTAGCGACTGATTTGTTTGGGAAAAGAGAGAAGCATTTGTGTAGGATTCTAACATTGCGAGAATCTACTACAAGACTTCATGTAATACCATTTCCAAAGAAGGCAAAGATAGAAGGGCAAAAAAGGAATAATTGGGAATAAGTGTTCCTGGATTATACTTACTGCCTTTCTCCATGCACCACTGATATGCACTAGTTAAATCGATGCTCACGCCGTTCTCCGTTCGTCCACCTGTCGTGTGCGATGACGTTGACGAAGAAAGGGCTGTATCTGGCCGTAACTCCTGTCGAATCCACTCGCGGAGCCCATTCGCCTCATCGAAGTCCTGGTTCAGCCGCAATATCTTAACCAATAGTTCCGTTGATTCCTGGACAAGGTCATATGGTATGGGCTGTAATTGCTTCCGGCCATCTACTGCGCGTTTCACAAATTTCCGCGCTTTTTCGATATTACCCCCTTTAAGGTAGAGGCCGCCTAGCTTATGATACAGTCTAGCTCTTCGGTTATTGTCTATTCGACCTACTCCTCGCTTAACTTCCTCGTCGAGTAACTGCTGCAGCTCCTCTTTAGCTTCGAGATGCCTTTCGGAGGTTTCGCACTGAAGCAAGATATCCGCCAGCTCTTCTCTCATACATGTGAGCTGTTCGTTCGAGTTATCGTCAGGTCCGGTTGGATTTTGCGCTTCCAATAGTTGCTTCATGTACTTGATCCCCTTCCGCTGGTAGAATGATGCTACGCCAAACATTCTAGACTGCTTGAGCTTCCGTACCATCTCCTGATTCTCACGCAACTGATATTCAAGAATTCCAGTACTCTGTACGTCTGGGAAGTCAGGTTCTGGGTCGAATGTGTCGTCATATAGAGCCAGTGTGTCGCCGCTCACAGATGAAGTCTGACCGATGGAGTATCCGTCACAAGACGCCTCGTCGTATAAGGATAGCGCTGTCTTTCTAACGTCGTCTGCCGTTCTTCGCCACTCGGCAATCTCCTTTTCAAACATGTTGTCCTCCAAATTATCTTCCTCTTTTTCGGAGTTAATGCTTGGTGTATCGTCTACCAAGCCACCCTCTTCATCCGTGCGACTCGAGAAGAAAGGTGATGATTGGATGGTGTTGGTTAGTTTTCGGAGATCGTCGAGAATCTGTTTGTTGGACTTTTCCGTCTCGTAAAGAGCACCTAATGAGAGTGTCGATAAGCTGACATTTAGGATAGCCTTATATGAGGCAATACGACGAATAAGTTGCTGGATCCGCTCATCTTTGATACATTGTACTATGCTCTGCCGCATACGCTCTAAAGTTCCGCCATTGTCCTCGAGCGGTGGAAGTTCTTTATGCAGTGCCTTTAACGAGCTATGACACGACTGTATGATTCGATGGGTTCTCTCGTGGTGCTCACGTTCGAATGGTAGCTGCCTGGTTCGCTTCGTGAGTGTTATATGAACTCCTTCTAGGGCGTCTTTCAGGTCTAGGATCTCGTCATGAAGATATTGAATAGACTGATGAGCAAATGTAGTCTTTTCGATGAAGCAACTGAGACCCTTCACTAGAGTACTAGCGAATGTGATGACCTGCAATACACCCACCGAGATGGACAAGGGATCCATAACTGTGTTTTCCAAAGTCTTTACTCTGCCGGCTGACGGCCGGAGACATGGTATTAACCAGTCCGAATGAGCCCGCACAAACCTGGGAATCACAATTTAGCTCCCGCCTTTTGTGGGCTCGACGTTCAGTATGATTTTCAGGGACTTTTCGGATTATCGAAAACTTTCGAAAGGCAACAGCCGCAAGCTACGGTGATTTAAGACTCGAAGAGGGTGGGGGGGAACAATCCCATGAAATTTGGGGTTAATTGAAAGACATCTCGTGGGACGGGGAGAAAGCTGGCCAAGCTAGCCATACTCTTATGTCATCGGATCTTACCTAGGTCAAGAGCGCCGTGTTACCCTAATACTTCGATAGTTATAACCCCTGTATACCTAGGTACTACATCATGCCGTCTACCGAGCTCAGCCTGGCTTTTAGTACTTAAGAACTGCATCACCTGCTACACTGCCCCCTTCGTCGACTAGAGGCTAGAATATGTCCTGCTGCTTTCCTTCCTCTCGGTGGATATGTCCGGAAGACAAATACCGACGGCGCCTTTCTCTCGACAGAAGGGATGCACCAAGGCAGATGACCAGTCGGAATTGGAGCAGGATTCTGTGTGAGCACCGATCTCCGTCTTTTCCACGAGCCTGCATCAGCTACCGCGGTAGATCTACCTACTTCGGAAGAGCACAAAATTTGGAGCCAGCCAAGAGTTGACTGCTTCTAGCTAGGACCTACCTACACAGGTAGGATTATGGCTGGTGGCGCGGTACACCACCTCCGTATGTAGGCTGTCAACTATGGGTGGTTAGGTTACACTGCTTCATCAACACAAACCAAGCAAGTTTGAGGCTTAGCGCAGAACGGACGCCGTTGGTTCGCGACGGGGAAGATATTCCGCTGCTGTGAGACTTAGTGTAACGGGCGATTTTCTTACCAATTAGCCAAAAGGGGGCTCAGCATATTTCCTTCATAATTTGACATTTACTATGCTTTAGAGGTATGTACCAGCATGCCTTCCCCCATCCCCCAGTAGAACTAGTCGAATCCTTCGAGGCTCGGTGAAGCCACCCGTGCCTGTATTACACTTGCTTTTTGCTTTTTGCTTATTGCACCTAGGCAGCCACAGCTTGCTAATCCCGCGTACAGCGGATATCTCACCAATCAAAATCGGCCTTGAATGCATTTGCTTCGTCACCACTATATAGAAGTGCAGTGCTGACCGGAGATCGTTTAACACGAGAGTAAGGCTCGAGGCTGGGGGATCCCTCTGATCAAGGAAATATGACAAGCGCCAATCTCCTTAAGAAACCTGTTCTTGTTAAACCTTGTTTCGTTTGATATCCTATGATCCTTTTCGAGATCTATCGCTCGGTCTAGCTCTTACGTTAGTTAGTACAAACGATCTTGTACTATGGCAGATCGCCGCGGATCCTCCTTCAACCGCTCGCTATCCTTGCCTATGCCAACAGGGCGCCAACCTAGATCTCACAATAGTATCGAGCTAATTGAAGCTGTACCTGCTACAGTGGCAAACAATAACCAGTACTATGACCAGGTCAATAGAAGACGCAACAACAACCAAGGAATCATTGAGAATCCACTAGGTAGGATAACCGTATATCTGTAGTGTATAATTTGCCCGTTGACACGCACTAGTTCACCTAACCGACGAGGAACTGCGGAAAGATGTTACTTCCTTCCATAGGACGTGCCTGGAGCCTGTTGTGGCTCTAGATGACCTCCTTAGAGCAGCTCGAGTAGCCCAGAATGTCCGCTCATACGACGAGGTCGCTCGTTCTAAGGCCCCGAAAGCCGGCCACACTCTGCCGGTCCAGCTAACAGAAAAAGAGAAGGCAGCCCTGAAAGCGGAAAAGGATGTTCTGTTTTCAGAACGGAATATGTTCATCGTCATCCTTACTGTCTCCCTTGCAGCCTTTCTCCAAGGCTTCGTACAATCCTCGATCAACGGAGCCTCTCTGTATGCTAACGAATTTGGGCTCCCGAACGCGATCTCGGGATTGAACTCTACTGCTCGACATGGAAATACGCAGCCTCAATTAGATGACTGGAAACTTGGTGCGACCAATGCTTCCCCGTTCTTTTTCGCTGCTCTACTAGGCTGTTGGTTGTCTCTGCCAATTAATGACTTGGTTGGTCGCCGGGGCGCAATGGCCGTCGCTGCATGTCTCATCTTTGCTAGCTCGTTGGGCGCGGCATGGTGTTCGTCCTGGCAAGCTCTATTACTAGTGCGCATGGTGAATGGTGTCGGTAAGTTCGAGACGTCTCAAGCTACATTCACAGAACTTCATATGTGCGTCAGCTAGGATGCGCAGAAGCGCAATATTGACATTATATACACAGGTATGGGAGTTAAGGCTGTTAGCACCCCTATTCTCGCCTCCGAGACGGCAGTCGGTTTCTGGAGAGGTAGCTCCATCCTCGCCTGGCAGCTATGGTAAGATTAGACCTCAGAGAACAAGGAACTAATGTAGAAACTGACCTTGATTCAGGGTCTCTTTCGGGATCATGATGGGCTTTGCATTCAACCTTGCCTTCTATAAGGCAAGCAGTCGCAGATTGTCATTACAGCTGATATTGGGAGCGCCATTTGTCCCGAGTATCTTCCTTATGATAGGGCTATGCTTCTGTCCAGAGAGTCCTCGTTACTACATGCGGCGGGGAACTTCTAGTTACAACCCCCAAAAAGCGTACAAGGTTTTACGAAGACTTCGTCGGACTGAGGTGTGTATCACTGCCGTTCAAATACACAAAGGCAGATCGCTAGAATTTGACTATCAAAATAGCTTCAAGCCCTCCGCGATCTCTATCTAGTATATAAGTCTGTCGAGCTTGAAGAATACTCGAACGTCGATGTAGAAAGTGAAAGCGACGGTGTTCCTCATGGGCTCTTCGCCTATATCAAGAACTATGTCTCTCAATACAAGCAACTTTTCGTTGAAAGACGATTGAGAAATGCTTTAATAAGTAGTTCAATAGTTGCGCTGTCCCAGCAACTATGTGGTAGTGAGTCAACCCCTGACCTACACATGGAATATCGAGTCAAGTCAATACCACTAACAACGCTGAATAGTAAATGTTCTCGCGTTCTATTCAGGTACCCAATGAATATATCCGCTTGAGACTAGGTACTCTCTACTGACACAATATGCTAGGAACATTGTTCAGCGGAGTGTTGGGTGGTCAAGACCCTCTCGCGGCGATGATTTACAGTTTGGGATATGGTATGCTCAGCAGTAATCCATCACTACAACCATTATCTTACCATCATATTACTATAGGAGCTATAAACTTCGTCTTTGGCCTTCCTGCAATTAGAACTATCGACACACTCGGCCGTCGCAAGTGGCTCGTACTTACGTTACCTGTGATGTGCCTGCTTATGATGGCGGCCGCTCTATCAAGCCTACACCATGACCAGACTACCAGAGCTGCATTGATTGCCGTCTTTGTATTCCGTAAGTAAATGGATCACCATTGAAAAAAAAAATAACTATTAAGAGGTACATTTACTACCTATGTAGTGTTCGCGGCAACGTACTCGCCAGGGATGGGTAGGTTGTTGTCTCTCCTGGAACTGTTTATCGGGAGCTGCTGACGCTTTCTAGGTCCTATTCCCTTCACCCTCGCTTCAGAAAGGTTTGCCCACACCATGTAAAGACCCAAATGCATACTGACAAGTCGATAGCTTCCCCCTCTCTCATCGTGAAGCCGTAGGTAATTTCATATGCTCTCCCAAGAGTCCAGAAGACTTACTCTATCTAGGGCTGTGCATTTGCAATTGCAATTAACCTCTTGTTTGCCGGGCTCATCCAAATGTTCTTTCCTAGGTAGGTTCTACCGTATCCTATCAACATATAATCAATCACTTAACATCTATATTCAATTGTAGCATCTATGCCGGTCTCCACGATGGCGGTTCGCTGGGCCTCTTCGCAGGACTTAACTTCCTGGCCTTGGTACTTGTCTTCCTATTCGTCGAAGAAACCAAGCGCCGCTCCCTCGAAGACCTCGACCTCATCTTTGCCGTCAAAAAGCGCGATTTCGTACGCCACCAGGTGACCAAGTATCTCCCGTGGTTCTTCCGCCACTACTTCCTCGGCTATCGTAAGGAAAAGCCGTCGCTTTACGTGGATCTTATATGGAATGGGCCGCGGATTCATAGTGGCATGGGAGGAACAACGGTGAATAATATTGAAAGTTGGAACGGATTCGATTCGGATATTGGTGTTGAAAATAGGAGCCGCCTTGGTGGCGATGATAACATCTCGCCTTCTTTCCCTCGACGACCGTCGGCGCTCACAGTTCTGGACTCTACAGTGAGGATGTCGGAGGATTCGAATGATTCTGCTCATAGATAAGGTTTCTGGAGAGATTCTTGGTTTACATTACATTCGTTCGTGTTCAAAGTCAAGTTAATTTTATGTTTAGATGACGATTTTATTTAGCTTCAGTGTAAAATACCCTTTTGCTTAATGAAATGATCGCTCTCTGAAGTTTACATGTAAAACGTATCCTATCTTGACTGGGACGTATCTCTTTTAGAATAGATAAGATGTCACTGTGACTGTTGATTTACGCTGTCGGGTATGTAGTGTCCGAAGCGCTCCGTTTTAAGTCTAGAACACGCGAGACACCAAGGCGAAGTCACATCGAGCTCGAGGCAATATTGCTTGGAACCTCATCATTCTTCATTCATGCATTGCTTCTACGCAAATACAATGTTCGTAGGATCTCTGTCCAAGGACCGTTCGCCAATTCGCCAACGAAGCTAAAATATGCTGTATCCATAGCCGATGTTCTAGAGCCAATATGCGAGAATCCTGTAATGCAGCATTCCCAATAAAGACAAACAGCAAAAAAAAAAAAAATCAAAAGCGACCGTCAGTCATCTCGTTGAAAATATCGCGCGTGATAAGATTCCCCCTCAGGAGCGCTCTCTCGGTGATCTTCCCTCTCCTTGGACCATCCTGTCCTTTTTGCAAAGGCGGTTGTTGATATTGATTTTCCTTCCCATCGGACACCTGCCCTTGCCCTTCTCTCGTGGAAGCGCGACCGCTAGCAAATCCTTTTTTCGGCACCTTTTTCGTTGGGGAAGCCTTCTCATGCTTTTGATGTGGCTGGCTTAAACCATCAATTCCGAAACCCGCAGCCGAGATCTGCGTCCCCGCGCCCCCTTCCTCAAAGAAATGAGCATCCAGCGCGTCAGCGGGCAGATTGTACACCCAGTCCTTTCCTTCCATCAATTTCACAAATCGGCTCAACATCTCTTGATCGCCGGCCCCCTTTAGCGTTTCACAGCTTCCCACAACTAGCAATTTCGTCTTGGCGCGCGTGAACGCCACGTTAATTCTTCGCCAATCCTTCAACAAATCCCCGATACTGCAGGCCTCGTTGCTCCTGACCAGAGATAGAATCACGACTTCTTTGTCGCGTCCCTGGAACCGGTCCGCGGTGTGCAGCTCGATGCTGCTGCCGTGCGCGCGCAGCCCGTGTTTGAGGAGTGAGAGTTGGGAGCGGTAGTGAGTCATGACGCCGATTTCAGCAGCGGGAACGCCCGTTGCGAGGAGCGCGTCGACGAGCTGCACCACAACACGCGCTTCAGTGGGGTTGACGATGCGGTTTCCCTTTGCCTCCTCACGTGCATTGGGTAGGAAGTCTGTATTGATGAAGCGGACGCGGGCCTCGGGGTCTAGGAGTTGACGCAGCCAGCAGCTGTCGTTTGTCCAGGTGGTGCAGAAGGAACGAGGCGTACCGGGGAACTTGATGGTATCGGCATCATAGTGCTTCTGCCGCAGATTTTCCATGTGAGGGACCTCAAGTTTTCGGTGGCGAAGGGCTTCCGTACCGCACTTGAGGTGGCCCTCATAAATAAGAGTGTTGCTGAGCAGCATGATGTCCTCGCACATACGGTACTGGTGTTCGAGATTGACAACGGAGTCGGGGTGGGTGTCAGAAAGCAGCTTGAAGAGACTGATATCCAGGCCACCCACACGAGCTTCTTCGTTCTGTACAAGAGGAGGTAATTGGTTATGGTCTCCAACCAGGACAAATGTGCGTGCCATGCGAATTGGACCCAGGCAGATAGGCAGCGTGATCTGAGATGCCTCATCGACGATGCAGTAGTCAAAGGTGCGTTCGTTGAAGACGGGGTGGTTGACTCCCAGGCACGTCGTTGCTACGATAGGAGTGTCATGCCAAGCACTTCGGATTTCCTCAAAGCTGTTCATAGGCTGTCCGGCGAGGACTGCAAAATCCTGGACGTCGGGATGAATCTTCGCTGTGGCTCCTAGTCGCAAAATGGGCATTTTATCGTCCTTTAACTTTAGCAAGATGTTGTCGACGGCGGAGTGAGTATACGACGTCAAGAGGACGCTTTTCCCTTGACTGACAAGGGCGCGGATAATGTGGGCAATCGTAGTTGTCTTGCCTGTACCAGGCATACCTAGGACAAGAGCGTAGTCATTGGCACTCATAACTTTCTCAATAGCCTTCTTTTGGTCGATATTCAAGCTCTCGTGATCAGCGACCGTGTATTGCGTCGTGACATTCTTGAACGTTGGAGGAATAAGGTCAACTACGAGGCGTCGAATTTCCCGCGATCCAAATACGCCATCCGCCATCACTTGCACTAGGTTGTTCCGAACAGTTGCCATGCCGCTGCTGAACTCATCCTTATCAAGTCGGTATTTGAGAGGCGCTTCTTTGACCTTGCCTTGAGATTGAGCAAGTGTGGCCCCTTCAGGTGCTACCTCCATGATGCTAGCGAAAACTTGGTTATTCGACTCATCGAATCCTGGGCGACGGATGCGAGCGTTGTGAAGGCGGCGGTCAACTGCAACGCTGATTTTCTGCTTCCGGACTGATGTGACGTACCCAATCGCTAGGGCGAAATGACCTTGTTCATCTGACACGACGATCGGCTCTCCTACCACAAGCTGGGAATCAAGGAAGGAAAATCCAGAAGAGGGGTTCTCCTTAACAAACGTATATCGGAATCGATTAATTCTCGGGTTGTCAGTGTCCTCGAAAGCAGAGCCCTCCTCGATGATGACATTGGCAAAGCAACGTCCGACCTTTTCTCTCTCGGTGCTTACCATAGTCCAGAGCTCCCGACGTAGTTTCTGACTTTCCTTTTCTTCCTTTGTCAATAAATCTTCCCATTTTAGGAAGAATTCCTGGTGGGCAGGGGTCAAGTGTCGGACAACTTCGTCAAACTTAGCTTTCATGCCACTTGTCTCGTGGTCGCCATTGTCTGCAAGTTTGTGGTATATGAAGCAAGGTACTTTCGCATAGCATTTGCCACACGTGTTGGTGCTTCGTTTCATGGGCGGGAGCTGCACACTACGCTCTCGAACATAACAGGCAAGCTGATTGCGTTGCATAATCATGTGGCGGAGTTCGTTGCGAACAGTCGGGATTCGAATCGTTTGGGATGTTTCCATATAGTATAAGATCCCGTAAGCGATTTCCACGTCGTATCGATCCGATAATAGGAGATTGTATAGAGATGTCTGCGCTTGGTGGTTACTCGTGGCATTATGACCCGTTTTCACCTCGAAGGGCACGGTTAAGGTACGTCGCTGAGGGCCATCTTTCATAGTCACTTGCACCGTCGCGTCGATGTTACCCTTTAGTCCGTACATTGGAGACCAAACATGTTCTTCAACGTCAAGCAGCTTCGTAACGGCCATATTTGCCTTATCCCCATTTCGCCCTTGTACAACGGCATCGGGCTAGTATGTATTAGCAAATATTTCTAAACATCAAGAAACGTCGAAAAAACATACCCTAGGGAAGGGAGTGACGAATGCCGCAGCCCAACTTCGTAGTTCTGGCATTTTCGAGCGAAGATGCTCGCAAGCATCACTAATAGAGACTTTGATTGTGTACAGGTCCTCCACATGCTTTTTTGTAATGTCAGAAATAACACCATTCAAAAACTCTAGCGTCCATTTATTCGACATGAGCGCTTCTTGGAATATCTCATGTAGCAGAGTTCCATATACCAGGGGCGGAGTTTTTTCACTTGTAGCCTTGACGCGATCCTGGAGAACAGCTCGGCGCGTGCAAGTGAAACTGTCTGCTACAACCGTAGCTGATATCAACTGATCTGGGTGGAGTATGAGTATGTTCTGGGAATTGTCTATAATGCATTGTCCCGTTGACTCAAACTCGCCGATTATGTGAACGTAGGATTTCGGGCTGGCTGGAGTATCTACCCAATCTCCTCGGAGGTGGATGGTTTTCATGATATTACTTCGATCGACTTGAACAAACAGAATCTAGGATTGTTAGCTATTCTATTCGACAACCTTCCGAAAACACTTACCTTCTCTATTAATTCTCTTCCATAGTCGTCGATGTATTGGCTTTGAAGTACCTTAGTCACAAGATATCTTTGGATTGTCTTGGGCTTATTTGTTACCTACAAATATTCTTAGCAACCATATCCGATTTGTCCCATTTTCACCTACGTACAGGTGGCAATGATCCATTCATCTGCTTTGACGAGGCAGATTGTGTAGCAGCTATTTCAGCAGCATCAAAATCAAAATCGCCTCCAAAATCATCTCCGAATACGTCCTCAATTTGGTCGTCTGCCACAATAATTGGCTTTTCTTGCGCAACAACAGGTTGGGCTGGGGTATGGGGGTTACCCCTTGAAGGGCGACTTGAATCGATTTGCGTGATCAAATCTTCAGCTGCAGCAAATACATCATCGTCCATGTCCGCAAACTCGTCGTCAAACGATGCCGTGGCTCGGTTGGATTGCTGCTTATCTAGAATTTGCCCCGTATCAACTGTGTCTGGTGGTGGTATTGGTAAGTCTTCTTCCGGCTGTCCTTCCTGCGGTTGACCTAGGCTGGCATCCAACTCCATAAGCGTATCGTCATCAAAATCATCGTCTCCGTAGTCTGATAAGACGTCCACCGACGCCTTCAGTCCTGCCTTGGCTGCTGCCGGCACGCTATTATCGGTAAACGGCGGGGTAGTGGGGTTTGAAGGACTTTTTCGTCGTGTAGGTGAGCCGGGGGTTTGTGCCATCGGTTGAGGGCTCTTCTTTTCGGGTGATGGGGATCTTAATGCGTCTTGACGGGCTCGAATGGTCTTTGATCTGTTGATTTCCCCCGTCACGCTCTTCAACAAGGCATTCACCATAGACGACTTCGAACGGCCACTTGGGCTTTCCTCATTGGTGGCATCCATCGGCTTCGCAGCTTCTCCCCTCTCAACCTTTCGACGTTTTGGCCAATTCTCTCCGCAGCTAATAGCCCTTCGCAATCCACTTTCTGTCCTCGATGGCCGAGGCGAAGATGATACCATGATTTGAGCCAGGGCGGAATTCATAGCCCCAAGTGGTGTAACGGAGGTGGATCCACTAAGAGAGAACCGATCCCACAGTTCAATTGCAGGATCGGCGTGAGGAGATTTAAGCGCTCGTGATAATTTCTCGACGTTTACGGCTGGGGTAGGAAGTTTCGAATTGGACGCAGGCGATGATACGGGCGAGGAACTTCGCGCTCTCTTCTTCCCTCTCTTTCCTGGCATGACCGGCGATAACTTTAATCTATGCTGTGGATCCTCTCTTGTATCCCAGCCAATTCTCTCGTTTGGACTTGTCTCCTCTTCTTCATCTTTGGCTTCGGCCATTCCAACAAGATCTTGCCATACTAACCGACTCACGGGCGTCGTCGTGCTTTCCTTGGAGGCTGACAAGGGATTGGAGTCCCCTGTTTGGGCTATAGAGGTAGTGTCATCATTTGGTGGCATCTCGATACTGATGACTGGCGTAGCGGCGTCTTGACCATTGGTCTTTGTTGGGTTCTGACATTTGAAAGCGTTCAGCTTATTCTTCGAAACTTCAGATAGGATGGGCTGAAGTGGCTTGGGGGCTGGATTGCGAGTGGCTGTTGAATGAGTTGCTGCTGAATGGCTTCGTGTTTTGTTCCAGTGTTGGCGAGTCTGCAGTTTCCAGTCAGGTCCATGTTAGGGGATCGTGCTATTAGACGTACTTTAGAAGAGCCATTTTGCTCCGAGAAGGACTTCTGGAGAGGCATGGTGGTACCGCTCTCGCAAATCTATGGTATCATAATTGGCTCTTAACGGAGTCTGGCATAGATTTCCGATGGAGTTGGGAATTGGACGGAACGGAAAGTTCAATGGATGTCGGTTTTTTCTGCTGAGTTAAAAATAGGTGCCAATTTTAGAAGAGCACTTGTCAAGCATATGCAGTGAGCTGGAGGGGTGCAAAAGGTTCAATAGCAAAGCAATGCCAGAATTGAATTGGATTGGGAGGACGCGAAGACGCGACTTCAATCGCGTCATGGGAATCCGTTGGTTGAAAGTCAATAAAACACGTCTAGCCACAAAGGTCGTTGTGGCTAGTACGTGGCTAGGGTAGTGATCCACATATGTAGCTGGATGCACCAAGGTACTGGGACAGCTTACCTAAACAGGTAGCAAGGGTGGCCCAAGCTCTGTGGATTTGGTACCATGCTGCCATGGCTGGAGCTTGGTAGGTCCTTGGCTTTTGGTTGAATTACCCCACTTAGTTTGAAGCTTCTCACTCACTTCACAACTTCACCCATTGTGAGTGATTGAACATCTCAATGAGAAACTCACTGAGGTGGAGTGAATGTGAAAAACAGTATAAGAATAACAATCACGGGAAGATGCCGTCCGACAATGGATTTGATCCCACGTTCGACGACTCCTCGCCGTTTGACCAGCCCGTATCGAACCACCCTCCTTGGCCGTACGTGGATCGTTTTCAGCAAGCTCGGATTGAGAAGAAATTCTTCCAAGAGGGTGCTACTATCCACTTTGAGAGGCTGCCCACCTTACAATTCTGGGCACCGCTCTTCTTAATCAGTGATTCCTTACGCGTAGCCTTCATTACCGCCAAAGTCGTTGGGTCGTCTAAGCTTTCTGGACGTCGCTTGACTGCTGAGGAAATTGACGCCACGAGTGAAGCTGCAGCCATTTCGTGCCGTTACTTTCCATGGATTCAACCTACCTCGCTAGCCGTCACTTCTGCAATTACATTGAGCACAAGGCAGACCTTCAGCTTTCCTCTCTACCGACCCAAGGCAGGAAAATTCAATCCATTCGTCTTCCCTATGAAGCGTGTGCCCATCTTGACAGGAACAAGAGCCGTCTACGCTTGGCATGCTTTTCGTTTTCTCTGTTATTATCCTCCAGTCTTGATTGGATCTATTCTATTTTTTAGCTCTGTATCTGAGACGAGTTACGATGCACGTCTGTTCAGAGATCCACGCCTAAAGGGTATGATGGCGGACATAAGGAGGAATGCCAGGCTCCGACAGCAAGGGAATGTTCTGCAGAGTCCAGGCGCGGGTGTCCCCCACCCCTCCAAAGAGACCCCTTCCATACCCCCTTTCCCACGTGACCAGTATCCCTCACAATCCGAAGGTCAAGCAACTCAGGATTACGGGCGCGACACCTATACTAGCCAGTTGGAAAACGGCTTTACGGAACCAGCTACGAGTCCCGGTCGAAGTACAACAGTCCCCCCTCGATCAAGCTGGTCGCGCAATTCCCAGTCGCAAGCACCTCCTAGTAAGCCTCAAGATGTGAGACATCCCGAGTCGGACTGGCGGAACCCAGATTACGACTCGGACCTATTCGATGATGATGATGCTTCCCCAATCTCAGCCGCGTCAAGGAGAGCGGAGGCGCAACAAGCCCGCCAAGCCCAAAGCGGCTCTGCTTGGGATCGCATTCGGCGGCAGTCACAATCTGGTAATACCCAGTGGGCTCAAGGTGACTCCTCCGGCCAGGAGCGGGGATGGGGACAACTGAGACAGGATAAGACGCAGAACCCTCGGGAGGCACAGCCGAAGACCGAAAGTTTTGCGTATACGAAGCAAGAAGAAGACAAGGAGAATAGGACCTATGAGAAAGAGCAAGCTCAGAAGGAATTCGATGCTCTCCTGGAGGCTGAGCGGCGTGGTGGTTCGAGTAGAGGCTAAAGTAACCTGTGAGGGGGCAATGGCATACCTAAACTTGGGCGACGACTATGAATGGAGTTAGAGCGGCTGGGGGAGGGAAGCTATCCAGCTTGTAACATACGGAAATCAATAAGTGGGTTTTAATTGAAATTCGCTTAGCTTTGGCTAATGTTCATGATCTTAGGCAAGCGGCTCAGCATTGAGCGACTTGGCGACGGTCGTTGCAACTTTTGGGAACACACATATTCTATCCTTGGCTCCCAACCCCTGAAATGTCCCTACCACGTGAAGTTGGTGTAGAATATTGCTGGGAAACTAGCCAGCTAGCTATTTAACACCAGGAGTGTACATGACCTATTCAGGGAATAACATTACAACACGAAACTAACCATATATCGTCCCATTCATCATATCGTTCAAACATGTCCCGCATCATCACATAAATCCGTTGGGCCCCTCAGTACTGATTCAGGACTGGATTGAGCGCCATTGAGTCCTACTTCTGTCCCTCGTTCCCAAGCTCAAACGCGACTTCTGGGATATCATAACCTAAGGCCCTAAGCACGGCATCTACATCCAGCACCGAGCCGTCATCCATATAAGCCATAACCAGCTCATATTGGACTTCCTGGATGTGTCGAAGTTGCACGAAGTTAAGGCTGAACAGATAATCCCTTGCACCCACGAAGGCGACGTGCGTATCGTTGCCGCGAAGGGAGCCAATAGCACGAAGCCACTGCTCGGCCATCGCCTTCCGAATGGAGCATTCTCGACATTCACCATCCCCCGGCGTATAGGAGCGGACTTGTGGTGACGGATGGTACCATATCTGGCACTCGTTCGGACGAGAGGGGTCCCAGGCCTGACAGGGAACGCGCTCGAGGTCCACCTTAGTGTGCCCGCAAGCCATGATCTTGAATTCCCACTGGTTGCACATTCCGAAGGTGTGATGTCTTCTGTCGATGGTTTAGTGGGGTTAAATCGTCTACGTAGGAGTTGGCATACGTATGATAATACTTATAACAGGATGGACTCTAAAGAAATTAGAAATTATCAGCTCTTGTATTTATCAAAGACTCGGGGGAACCGGCCCAGGCACTTACCAACGAGTCTTATATACTAGACAGGAATTTCCTAAAACTAGCATCTAGAGAAATAGGTGAGAGGAAACTCGAGATAATACTACATACTTTTTATACTATGTTAAATGTCGAATTGAGCGTGTCAGCCACCCTGCATTGTTTGCACAATCATTCTCAAAACCCTATCTAGATTGAATTATTCCTTCAAAATGTATCATTTGGTAAGCTATCGTAGTCGACTTGTGAGATCCTTTGCATAAGGCATTAGGCACATCGGCAGTCTTCTTAGTTATTGAATTCTGAGTTACTCCCAGAAAAAAAAGAAAACGACGAATCACCAGCTTCACTTTAGCAGGCATGCCCCACTTTATTTGTATTACGAGTACCATTATGTCTTATAGATCTTCCGGTAAGTTTTGATATACTAGGTAACGGTACCAAGTTTTACCAGGGCTATTGGTCCCTTACATGGCGCGAATCGGGCTTACACACACCTACCGTAACCCCTGCATTGTTTAAACCCCTTAGATAGGCAAGCCCTGTACGGGCCACTAAGCCTTGCAGAAGAGGAAATTGCGCTATAAGACCGCTGCAATTATCTATTAAGAGTGTTGTAACATGCGTACTAATGCACCACTTGCAGCCAATCAAATTCCAACCTCCAGCTATGTCGCACCTAACTGCCACAACATTTGCAACGCTTGTAACACCTGTATGAGGACCAAAAAAATGTCGAAAATATAGATTCATCGTTATATGGGACGATGGTATACATGGCTATCGAATTATCACTTATATGAATTAAATCTAAGTGTTATAGATTATAGGTATTACGTGGTTGCTATTTGACTACGAGCATTATTACATTAGGTAGGTAATTACTAGTTGTTTGGCGGCTGTTCTAGGATATCAATCAAGCTTAGCGATGAGCTAAGCTATCAATTGAAGCAGTCGCGATCGTTGTTGCGATATTGTTGTTGTGCGATAGTGGTATCTAGTGAGCTTAAGGGCTGTAGGTGCTGCGCAGTTGCTGTCAGGTGCGATTGGGTGTGTGCAAGGGGTATTTAGAGGTCAGTTGCAGGGGTCTTGGTGGTTGCGAGAGCTTTTATTGGTGGCTTTTAGTGCTTGCAAGAAGTTACAGGTACTTAATAACTCTTATAACCCTTGTATGTACCGTATAGGGCTTTTAGCACTTGTACAAGCCTTATAGTAGAAATGAGATGAGTAATTGATGTTCTAAGTATTTTAAAAGGTATTAGGTCCTGAATCTCTAAGACGTGTGGGAATAAATACCCCTCATACAGTGTGTCGACCTTTTAGTACCTGCCACCATCTATAGTGGCTCTAAGATCCCCGCTAAGGAATATCAAAACTCTCCTATCGCGGGAATCTTAAGCGCCGATCACTTTAAAAACCTTAAGATATGGCAGTGTATTAGAAGCTGTGGCAAGAGCTACGGTAAGAGCTGTGGCAGAAGCTGTGGCAGGTGTGTCATATTACACAAGAGTTAAAAAAAATAAGTAAATAAAAACTCGTGGTCAAACCTAATTTTGATAATTACCACACTTCATACCTCATAGATACACTGACACGGATGGTGTCCGAATTTGTGGTCTAAGGCACTGAGATAAATTTGAGATAGTTTAATACTATGTTAAAGTATTGGAGCAGTACTCCCGAATGTAATGATTCCTAAGCCTTTAACACAGTACCTAGTATGTAACGATTCCATATTTGGAACTGCTCTAGCCCCGAGGAACGTGGTCTAACTTTTAAAACTTCTGAGGCCACAGGGAAAATATACACCTCGTCCCCTCTCACAGCACGTCGCACTCCCTATTTTGATATACCTTCTCCCATCGAGATATATTCCCAGGTAGATAATCAAGTGGTGGGCTTCCTGCGAGACGAGACTACGTCTATGTTCAGGCTACAAATCTGCCGTAGAAGTCACTGATTCTTTTAACTCGCAAACCTGAAGTCCAGCCTTTTACTTCCTTCATCTTTTGTGTTCTCGCGATACGCATTTTGTTCCTGAAATATTATTAGTACCAGTAGATTGCTATAATATAAGCCAGTAAACCTAGAATCACTAGGAATATGCGCCACTTACGTCTTCGCTCATCGCATTCCACAGTTCATCTCGACGCTTGTTCTGATATACGTAGTAGACCTTGACCCCTATGTATACAAGTATATTCCAACAATTAATTCCAATCAGCACCCTGTTTCCACGCCGGTCTAAGACACGAGTTGTCAGCAAGATGAACCAAAGCAAGAGATAGTACGAGGTACCAACAGAGTGGTTTGTCATCGTCACGATAAATATTTGAGCTTATGATAGATTGCAGTTGTACGCAGATGCTATCCAACGTTTAGCTTTGTCATACTTGCTATAGAGGTTAACTAAACTTACTTGTATGCAGCAGCGGACACGGTTCTAGTACGGACAGTGTTGGAGTTGCGACTACTCCAGCCGACTTGCATAGGATGCGCTTTCAGACGTTAGTCAGGCAAACGTCGTGCGTGAACATTGCGAACTCACGTGTTGGGTACGACAATAGAACGGTTATGAGAGCATAGGTTCCCCATCGAGGTGTATTATCCGGTAGTATGGCCAGCGCCACAACACATGGGAGGTACCAAAATTCGGTGAAAAGGCCAAGGAGAGCGCGCTGATTAACAACTTCGGATATATAGGTTAACACTAGCATCTGGATTCGTTAGGTCAGCGACGTAGCACGTCAGGTTCGGTGGGTTTAATAAGGGGCTCACATTAATAGTTGTCATAACTTGAGAAGGGATACTGAGTAAGTTTGAGTTAAAAGTATCAAAACCAAGGGCTCGCAGAGTCAAAGTCAGATATTTTTCGGGAGGCCCAGCAGGAATACCAAAGGTTAGTCCAATAAGGTATATGGGCCAGATATGATAATCTGACAAAGATTTCCACAGCATTTTCAAGGTTATGCCCTGCCTATTGTGCATGTCCCCTTTTGAGGGATCGTCTCGCAAGATACGGTTTACGAGAATCTTCTCTTCTCGCTCGGTGAACCAGCCTTTTGGGCGGTGCCAAGCTTTGGTTTGTGTCGGAGACGGCGCCATCATAAACCAAGACCATATCCCGATGGCGAGGGTAAGAATAGCCTCGACGAGGAATCTAAATTCCGTTAGCATTTTGCTTTTATAACTTATTACTAAAACATCTTACAGCCAGCGCCAGCCTTCATAACCGTGGTAACCTCTAAGGCGTAAGAGACCGTAAGCAAGTAAAGGGGCAATCACGTCAGTCAAGCGATTCGCCATCCAAAATAGGGCCAATCGAAAGGGTAATTCGGTCCCTTTATAGAAGTAAGACTATGAAAACGAGATAAGTAGGTGGTGTCGGATTTTCAAGAGCTCCCATCTAGAAACTTACTAGATAAAGAATTAGATCCGGAATGAAGCCACCTTGTAGGAGGCCTAGTAGAGCACGAGTGGCAAGGAAGGATGAACGGCCTCGAAGCCAAAACTGAGAACCGGCCACAATGCTCCATAGGATCATTTGAGTCGGAATCTATGAAGGTGAGCACTGTATATAGAATGAATTCCGTGAGAGTACTATACCCAACGATCAGGACCTACAGACAATTAGTATTGGAGTTCACTAGTTGTGAGAAGACAATGATATTATTTAGGTACGTACCAATCTTCTTACTGACTAGTTGCGAAGGTAGTTCAGCGAGCAAGAAAGACACAAGGAACACCGTATTTCCATAATTGTAATCTTGCAACCGAGTATTAGCCGTTGGGAAAAGATAGTAATAACTTGGCTTGTTCTTACCATTTGTTGAAAAACCCATGTCCTCTAAGAAGTTGTCCGTGTTCGCTTGGCTAAGGTTGCTTCTATCCAGGTCCAGAGCGAAGAAAGCGATACAAGCCCAAGCGGTTACCTTCCAGTCAATCCTTTTGACGAGTCTCTATGCTCCGTTTTCAGTATCATTCTTCTTATCAAGTGTGTCCAATCTACCTCTTCTTCACCCCATGTCCATCTAAACGAAGGGTCAAATCGGTGGAGGTTCTCATATTTAGGACTCGGCCTGAATTGTTCAGCCGTTACCGGGTTGTCGAATACAGATGGCTGAGTTGCGATATCATCAGGACTATGTTTCTCTTTCCGCTTAAAGAGACTCAGTATCGGATGCCCAGAGGGAGCTTGCTCTGTTGGTAGAGACTTGACAGTTTCCCTTGGTTGCAATTTCTCCTTATCCATTTCGTTAAGCTTTTCATTAGACGAGCTCGCCGTGTTAGAGATGGCATCGGGTGTGATGGTATTGTGTTTTCTTGCCATCTTTAATACCGTATAGCCAGTAAAACTGAGCACATAAGTTCTCTTATCTCATGACCCTTCGAGAAAAAAGTAATGGTATAACTGCATGCTTATCTATCGCCGACCTCGTCGTCAACCCCCATCTATCGTCATTTTGGTGGCGGTTGCATGATCATCGGGTTCGCGCTATTGCTACCCGCTATCTGACTTCTGTGCGTTCTCGTTTCATAGGAAACGGGCGGTATTAATGGTAACATCCCCGCAGCATGTGACGAGATATAGTAACAGCATATGGGTTAATCTGAGCAACCAGGTACAAGCTATTTCAAAGTAGCTGAGTGGTGGGTAGTATGTTGGTCTTGGCCGAGTCTGGCGTGCTCAATCCTTGTTGGAGATGGACCCCTATCATTGGTATCGCATCATATGGGGAAAGGATGGTGAATATGCGGGGGTCAAACATGGTGTTTGGATAACATCGTTAAGACCAATATAAGAAATATTGATAAATAAAGGGCGGGTCGGCCATTTTATTGAGAGATTGTTTAAATCAATTGAACCAAGTGAACTCACAATGGCACCCTCGGTCGCAGACGTATTGCCAAGCACATCTGAGTTGAAGGAGAAGGCAGAGTTGAAACTTAACAAGGCCTACGATGCAGCTCAACACGCAGCAGTAAGCACCATACCAAGATATAAAAGGGCCAATGCATTCTAAGAGATGTCCGATAGTATAAGTACACCAACTATTTGCCAGTGTACGATGAAACGACAACGTTCCCCCCAACTGAGCCTTTCGAATTCTCCGACAAGGGGCTCCTAGCAGACAAGGCGAAGCCTCATCTTCTCGGACTTGATGACCCCAATGTGATCGTGACAAAGCTCACCCCTCGCGTTGGCACGGAGATCAGTGGTCTCCAGCTCTCCGAATTGACGGATGAGCAGAAGAATGAGCTAGCATTGTTGATTGCTGAGAGGGGTGTCGTAGTGTTCCGAGGCCAAAATTTCAAGGATATCGGCGTTGAAAAGCAGAAGGAATTCGGCCAATATTTTGGTCGCCTACATGTCCACGTTGGTTATAACCATTCGGATGTCACTGCTATCCATCGCTGATTCCTGCATAGCCTGTTGGAGCTCATGTCGAAGGCGCCATTGAGTTTCACAATATCTATCTAGGTCCCGATAATCTCTATCGTGCCCAGCGGCGGTCAGAAAAGCTAACCACTACCGGATATCATTCGGATGTTTCATATGAACACCAACCTCCTGGGATTACACTTCTCACTCTGCTAGCGGTTCCCTCCACAGGTGGTGACACAGCCTGGACTTCACAAGTTGCGGCGTATGAGCGACTTTCGGACCCTATCAAGGCGCTGCTAGAGGGCCTGCGAGCCGAGCACAACGGATTCCCCCAGGCCGAGAATGCTCGCCGCGACGGGAAGTTTGTAAGGCGCGAGCCCGTCAAGTCATACCACCCCATAGTCAGAGTACATCCAGTAAGTCCACATGAACTAAGCCATTATTTCTATAGCATCTGACTCTTCTAGGTAACTGGTCAAAAGGCCCTTTTTGTAAACCCCGGATTTACGAAGAAGATCATAGGGCTGAAGGCTGAGGAGTCTGACGCTATTCTTCAGCTGCTCTTCAAGGTTTGTTGGACGAGTGATACCCCATTTTCAGCTCCTGCTAATCCCAAGGTATAGCATATTTCTCAGAGCGCAGATGTACAAGTCCGCGTGAAATGGGACGACCAGACTGTATCTCTCTGGGATAATAGGGTGACGGCTCATACTGCCATTTCTGACTACGACGTGCACAACGAGGAGGAAGGCTTGCGTCACGGGTTCCGTATCACTACCCTCGCTGAACGCCCAGTCGGGGTTAATGGCCTGGAGACGGTGTGGTGAAATTGATTATCGACTTACTTTGTCTAAGTAGGTACCTAGATAGGCAGGTATTTTAAACCTTCGGATATTGAAGTTATGTTAGCTTATGTATCACATATTAAAGCATTGGGATAAGTATTATGAGATCTCCAAGTTGTCGTATTATTATCTATCACCGTGTCATGCGGCGGCCAGCCAGCCCGCGTAGCATCCAGTGAAATGTACTGGAGTTGGGACGGCTCCAGCTAGACTCTGAACAATCCATGCAAAATGGGGGGTATCCTGTGCGCTTGACTTCCAGCTTCGCTTCTCAAATGCAAACATCCTTGCTATGCTTGAATTCCATGAATAAAATGATATTCCACGCCTTCTAGTGCATTATCCCTTAGTAGAGACCAACACAGATGTCACCGCGGACCCTAGCAGTTAAGTGGACCTCAGCTTCCAAGTCTAGCTTGATACCGACAAGGAGAGCAGCAGCCTTTTGGTTGCCTTGGTCGTCAGTTGCTCCTCTGAGAAGTTGACCTGTACAGGTGAGTTAGCACTCATTTATTGTAAGTTCATAGGGATCATCTTACCGGCTGGCTGAGCTAAACCGGCCGAGGTAGGCAATTTAGGTAGGGCCTGGGAGAGCTGGTTTTGAGGGCGACGACCACCACGAGCCTGGCCATCGGATTCCGAGTCGCTGTTGTAGGCGACATTGTTCTTCATGGGGATGGCGGAAGTACTGGATGAAACATGTTAGAGCGAATACATGGCAAGGGCATGTGTAGGGCAACTCACGTGCTAGCAGTAGCCATTTTGAAGTGATTTTAGGATTGATCAAATGGAGATCTCAAAAATTGTAGAAATAAGAATGGAAGTAATGATCAGGCCGGCTGAAGCTGTGAAGATGGAAGTTGATGCTGAATGGTGTAGATAGGGTTTTCTTAGTTGAGTTGAGAACAGGTAGGTATCTTTATATCTATTGGAAGCGAGCACAGACTATAAGAAACAGCAGTATTTCTGGAGACTTTACAAGGGTTCACAACCTTTCCGTTCGAAACATGAATTGGTGTTGCATTCACTGCGACGCGAATGCCAATTACCAAGCATCCCGATGTAACATACTCGTCCGATATGGCACGATGGAAGTCGTCTAAGTATCCCTTGAAAGAGTTACACTGTAGCTCTACTTCTGTCCTCATTGCTCGCCGGCCGTTGGGGTGCGGTGGGCCCTTGGATCAAAGCGTTGAGCCTCAGACATCAAGGGTCTCGCTTCACCCCTGCCTCGCATGAGAAGCCCTCAGATCTGATCTGAGGATGGCATGACCCGTCGGGAAGTAAGGAGTTAAACTGCAATAGGATAGTCCCCTATTGCAAGGACCTTGGAGTCGAAAACAAGTTCTAGAGCTCTCGTAATAATTTAGGAAATATTGCTTTGGTTTGTAAGAAACATCTCGCCTATCTTTGAGTTGGACATCGACATCTTACGAAACATCAACTTCTTCCCTTCTTCCATACATGCAACTTTTGGCGACATTGAAGGCCAGTGCTTGAGTCTAGAGACTAATGTCGTCCAAAATCAATTCATCACATACTTTCACATTTCAAGGGAAGACCCTTCAAGAAGCTCTCGAAGAAGTAGCCATGGCTGTGCCTATGCTGCTTGCGCTCACAATTGCCCCTGCGCTATTAGGAACACAAGAAGCAATTCGGCAAAGCCAGTCTAAAAATAAACGGGAAGAACACCGGGCTCGTCGTTGTAATCTTGTTGTGTCTTGCGTCAAGCAGTCGATTCGAAGTCGTGATCTAAACGGGAAGATAATTGTTCTAAAAGACAATAAGGTAAGCTATCCATTACTATAAGAACAAGTGCTTGGAAAATATCGCTAATGACGAAATATCGTAGCTCTATATCACCACAGACCCTTCACCCGATGAAGATGCCGAAGCCACCACTGCAGGTAGCGGCCATCCATTTGCGGGGTACTATTTACCGTACCCCGACAAGCCATACGAGGGTCTAGTCAGTACCATTAGTGACGATCCTCCAATGCTGAATTGGATATATGTCGACAAAGACACGTACGAGCTCAAATATGGTGTCCGAGCTGATGCACAACAGCATATTACTGGACCCTTCGATTGCACCCGGCAGGACCGGCGCATGACTCTAGAAGGATGGGAGGGATTCGTGGCGGTAGAAGAGTTTCCCGGAATCTGGGCTCTATACTTTGACCGCGACGATGACGGTCTAACTACCAAAGTCCCGATGGGAACTAGAGTGCTCGAGGTAGAGCTGACTCGGCGGGAGAAGAAGGAGCGCAAGCCGGAGCCTGATCCGAATGCGCCGCAAACATTAGATGAGAAGATGAAGCAGCACAAGGAGCAAGTACAAAGAGAAGAGGAGGAGAAGCAGGAGATGTTGCGGAGACAGCAACAAGCTGAAGCCGATGCACAAGCAGTGGAGGAGTCACAGCAAAACAACACAGATGCTGCAGATCATGAAACCGGAGAGACAACGCGTGCGAGTCTAGACTTGAGCAAGCTGCATCTTGATTCTGGATCTAATGCAGAGCAACAGCCAGGCCATTTCCCTCACTCACCTAGCGTAGCAACTGACAATGTCTCATTCTGGTCCGCTGCGAGGAAAGCAGATGGTCTAAGTGATACTGCGTCTGTCACCGCAGCCAGTTCTGTTGAGAGACTTGATACTCTTGATGAACTGGCTGGTGAGTCGGGCGAATCCGCGTATAAACAGCCCTACGTTGAAGACGAGCCTATCCCAGAGAGGACAGAAGAGGATGTAAATAGTAGATAGAAGAGCCGTCACATATTTGGCAGGCCTTTAATAATGTGGCCTCTGGTAATGCTCTGGAGACATGAGATATCTTCCCCTCTGTGTAATGGACCATCTGTTCATGTCAAGGCGTTTGAATAAAATGAGTTGGAATCTTGCGTCCCTTCCCCGTGCCCTTGGCTGACGTGGAATTCTTGGCAGCTCGCTTCGAGGTAGTGTAACGACAACAAGGGCTCAGTGCTAAATAACCTCAACTTGACTCGAGTTCGACCTTTCATCTGAATTTGACAAACCTAATCTCGGTAATCATACTCGCGATAACAGGGCCTAGGCGATATACGAGCCAATTTGACTACTTAAATGAGGTTAGACTGTACTTTACCCCGGTGTTTTGTTGAATCGCGATGGGGCATGTTCGTGGATCCTATGTTCCCGTTTCAGATGCAACTGTGCCTTTGAGAGCTGGGCGTCGCTGGGCCCATATCAGCTGTTTTCCAGGACCTTAGCGTCTCACCTCTCCCCCGTGCATCCATAATCATGCGTTTGCCTTTTCCCCAAAGCCCAGCCAGCTTTCGACAGATTCTGTTGTTGATCATCAGGAGCCAGCTGCCGGCAGCTCGCCGAAGCAATCTGGAAAATCACAAATCGAAAAAAAATCTAATTTGTATACTATACTATGATCTTCGTATGTATTCGCTACCTATCTACACTAATTCCTCAAACAAGGCTGGCCACTTGAAGAAGCGAATTGAATGAGTGCGTGTGTGGTTGGAGTGCTATGTAATGCTACCCCCAGCGGCGGTGGGAAGTTATAAATAATGCTCGCGGATATTTTGCACTCATTAGCGAACGACACCAGCGACTCGGACGGCGTAGCGCAGCTGGTTGTGACGGCTCTCGGATCGTGCGGGCAACATTACATCTGCTGGAAAACGCATTCTGGGGAATACAGGCAGCGTAAGTTTGATATCCATTCAATTCGGCTTAAAAAAATCTATACTCAATGCTTAGCTAATTTCCCTAGGGTCAAATGGTCTCCCAAAACCCTTACAAGAGTGGTTGTTCCCGGCCGATGGTAGCACGAGAGATTTCGAGACCTTGCAGGTGATTCTCTCGGGCGAGGACACGTTTTGGGCGTCCGACAGGAATGGGGAGGTGCGCAGTGAGCCATCGGATACGCAGCAGCGACTCCGACGGGCCTTGACATTTAGCGGCGAGAATCAGTCTCCGCCCGGCAAGGGGCGGACTGGCAGAGCACGAGGGTATTCTAGAGGAGAAGGAGACCCGGAGCGCCCGCGATCCAGTACGCTACCGTCTATCTCACCTACGGCGGATCATTCACCTGGACCCCATCTAAAACCAGCTCCAACGCATAGCCGATCATCATCAGCGAGCAAGCTACGTGCGATGGCTCTGGTACCGCTTGCTTTCCAGCAGCAGAGGAGGTCGTGGGCTACGCGGCCGCGCAGTCTGGTATATGGGCATGACGACCTTGGCGTGCTCAAGGAGCAACCGAGTCCGCAACGAAGCGATCTTCCGCCCACGCCAGCAGAATCTCCAGTTATAGCACCTCTTAAAGTCTTTGATGATCACTGCGTCTGTAGCCACCACAACAATGCTAGCAGGGGAGTCCACAGACCTAGGCTGGAGATAAATACGAAACCAAAGACAGGCTACGCAGATGCGAGCGTGCAGACAGACCCATCTCCAGACCCGGACCCTGACATGATAGGTATGGATGACTTCCATCAGCGTAGGAGGAGACACCGCCGCCGAGAATCATATGCATCAACTGCTAGCATAACCGATTCCTACAATTCTTCATCATATCCTAGCAGTAAGCGGTCAAGTTTTGATACCATCACGACGCAGCCCGATACCGTGGACTATCTCGATTCAGGGGGCAAAGGCGCAATAAGAGCGTGGCATCAACCTCAGCAGCACTGGGAACAGGTGTCGAATCCTGTCATAATGGGCCGGATGCAGGACTACTTCCGCTCGTCCAACTACACCCTCGGGGCTGCTCTACAACCGCAGAGCTTGGTGTAGGACGCAGTGGGGAGGGAATTTTGGTATCTTGTCGAGTTGTGTGTATAAGATACGGAGCAACTTATGTATAAAAAGCAAGGCGTTTGGTATACAAACACATGTCATTTACGGAGGGATCCGGCTTTAAGTTTATTTTTAGGAATTTTAGAATTTTTTAATCATAGAAATTGTATCATGTTCATACGTAGGTAGGTATTGATATATGGAACTTAATAACTCCTGCATCGTTTCGTCGCCTTACACTGGTTACCAAATTTCAATCCGCTCACCCCACCAACAGTACATTTCTCGCCTCTCATCCCTAATATTTACTTTGAATGCGGCGTTCGCTGGTATGACTACCTTATATACATGAATGTGATCTGAAATTAATTGATTCATTGCTCTACTGATCAGGAGCCATAAGACAGCAACGTGGGATTAACCCTCGTAATCTATTTCAATACGAACACGTACCTAGCTTTAGCTAGCGTTTAGTCTACTTTGCCCTTTGCTCCTTTAAATTTCCCTATCAACTTCACAACACCAGCGATGATCTTCCCCTTCAGACCGCCGGAAATGGCCTCGGGGCCCTCATCAGCCCCCACGAATCGTCGTATCAAGATGTTGTATAAACCACCAAAAGCAAGCGCGATAGCTGTACTCGTAAATATGATCACATTGTAAGGCATACTAAAATCAGGCGTCGGAAGACTAAGGAGTAATGTTGTGGTTCGGAGATTAGATGTCTTTTGTCGCGCTAACGGCGCGTTAGGGGAGTCGGATGGGAGGATAGTAATAATGGCTGCTGCGACATCGAAGCCGCGGTTTGCGTCTGGTGGGTACTCGGTATATCGCAGGATAGATTTCTCAAAATCATACGTAAGAAAAACTGTGCTGGCTGGTGGAATACGCATCCGCAGCTCGAGCTGTGTTCCTCGAACACGGTCAAGGGCTGGCCGATAATAAATCTCTTCAATAACATCCTTCTCGGACCCCGATGCTCCCTCAATTTGAGCTCGGAGAGTATGGAGGTAGATTCGCATGAACCAAGGCAAGCTTTCCATGTAAACGAACTCAACCTCGGTGTCTGGACTCGGGTTGGTGAGGATGGTCCTAACACCCCCACGCTCGTACCCATGGCCTGTGAAGCTTCGTTCCGCATATAGAAGCGGTGTTTCTGGCTTGACCATTTCATCAGCATCCGTTTTGGCATGTTCGCCCTCTCGTGACATTCTGGGGAGAATCATTGAGAAATCAGACTCCGATGGGATTTGGTAACATCGCGAGAGTCCATTTGGATTTTTGATCTCATTCGCACCAGCGGTTGTATAGATATCTCTGCTGTGAGGAGCCTGGACGCACACAGGAGGGACATTTGGGTCAGTCAATGGGCAGGTACCCTTAACTGACTTGCCAAAGACTTGGTCCAAGGCCCATTCTTGGCCTTCGGCAAAGTCGGTAGGAAAGCACGTATCACCAGAATGATACGGCTTTGATGTGTTGCACTTCAGTTCATGACCTGGCGGCGGCCGAGGAATAGGGTTATCTATTTTGTGTTAGAGTCTCGAAGTTGGCAGATGAATAGTTGTTGCTTACCCCTAGGGCGCTTAGACCTTTCAATGTCTAATACCATGTCGATTGTCTGCTCAATCTGAAGCACGCATTCTTCCCCATCTGAACATAGAGGTCGAATATCGATTGCCATGCTCTGCCAAGATGCGTCGAAGAGCTTATGCCCATCAAGTAGACTCGAGATTCCCGCTTTCCCCTTGCATGGTAGCAGCTTTAAAAAGGGGGTTAAATTCTCCGTGCAGACCACTTCCCTCGGCAATACACCATGTAACAATTGCATATTGGCAAGGGTGGAATTGGGGTGGTCTCCTTCAGGTTGAAAGGACATGACGGGTCGAGTCGTTCTGGTTTCGTCGATGAAGTTCAGAGAGGCGCAGAAGAGGCCAGATAGCGCGTTCGTCAGAATCCGCCATTTGCGATCAGCTCTATTGATGGAGAATATTAGCATAGAGCATCAAGGGATATGCCGAAGCCTCATACTCTTCGTCAGTCTCTGCCTCTAACCATGCCCATAGCTCAACGCCCGTTCCACCTTCTTTTGTTCCGTCCCACGGCCTCGCTCCCCAGCTTTCGGCATCCCATCGTCCTAAACTGAACCTTAGATGAAGCTCTCTCGTTCCCACATGTTGTAATATCTGCCCTAACGATCGAGGGAAATATCGAAAGTTGTGCGCTTCGAATTGCGACAAGCTCGTATTCGATCTGAAATTGAAGCTGGCAAGCAGGGTTGATTGTGGCAATGGCTTGAGAATTAACTGTTCATAATAATCGGAAGCTACAGCGACGCTCCAAAAGAGAATTGAAAGGGGTATCAAGTAAGAAAAGAAACTACGCATTGTGGCCGTCGAAAGTCCATCAGGACGACCTTTTTTCTGGTAGATGTGGTTTGTAGATGGAAAAGAAGATTTGTGATACGTCTACTAAACCATGGGCTGCATGGATACGAGGTTACAGCTACGTGGAATTATTCTAGCGAGGCTTTAGTGGTGTAAAGGCCCCCCCCGTCAACCCCTGACTGCCCAGATCCCCGGGGGCCCCTTGCAGAACCCACCAACAAATGCAGCTATGCCGCTAAACCCACCTGGAAGTTAGCTAATTGGTCCCCGCAAAATTAGATTTTTGGTTCCGGTTCTGTCAATTGATTCAGCCTTGTTTGCCTTCCAACTTCAACTTTTCGACACCGCGCCGACATACGTGATATCACCACAATCTTCACCGAAGTACACATATATTAGCCAATAACGCCGCCACAGCATAAGTCATCGACTTGTAACCTAGAGTGCTACTTCTTTTGAGAAATCTAATATGGCGGCGGAACAAAGAAAGCTGCTTGGTAAAGCTTCAACCTCCCCAATTTCCAGATTCTCGAGCTAACTTCCTCTCAGAGCAGCTCATGGGCGGCCCGCAGACCTCGCGCGCAGCTCAAGTGTCCCTAACCGACCCTAAAGTCTGCCGCTCCTACATCGTCGGCACCTGTCCACACGACCTCTTCACCAACACGAAGCAAGACTTAGGACCGTGTCCCAAGATCCACGCCGAGTCGCTCAAAACAGAATACGAGTCGCTGCCCGAGCCCGCGCGCCAGAAATACGGCTTCGAGCTCGACTACGCGCGCGATCTGCAGAAGTACATCGAGGAGTGCAACCGGCGCATCGACGCCGCGCAACGGCGTCTCGAGAAGACCCCCGACGAAATCCGGCAGACCAACGTCCTGCTCAAAGCGATCTCGGATCTCAGCGCGACCATCAACTGCGGGCTGCAGGAGGTGCAGATCCTGGGGGAGCTGGGGGAGGTGAGCCGCGCGTACGAGGAGTTCTTCAAGGTGCGGCAGGCGGCGCAGGCCAAGATGGAGCGCGAGCGCGAGCTCAAGACGCTGGCCGACACTAGTGGTCCGTCCGGCCACCAGAAGCTCCAGGTCTGCGACGTGTGCGGCGCGTACCTCTCCAGGCTGGACAATGACCGTAGGTTGGCGGATCACTTCTACGGGAAGATGCACCTGGGATACGCGCAGATGCGCAAGACTTACGAGTCTTTGCCTAAGGATCTCCGAGGTCGACCGAGGGCGCCGCTTCAGGATGACGGCCCCAGGGATGACGGCGGTTATGGCGACGGTGGATGGAAAGGAGGCCCTAGAGGCCCCAGACGTGGTGGCTACGGTGGAAGAAGTGGACGTGGTTTCCGCGGTGGGTGGTAATTCGGTTATGACAAGACTAATAATGCATGAGACGGAGTTACTGGCGTTTGCGGTCTGAATGGTCAAAACTAGACATGATATCACTACGGACAGTGAGGTATTAAACATCCATTGTCAGTTGGTTCTTGGTAAATACAATTCACTTTTTTATGGAACACTTTTTGGTATCTCTAATGTTCGTATATATGCCTTTGCCAGACGTCGTTGGGCCTGTACTTTTGACGTTGTCTTTGTCTCTTTACGGTATTATCCTGAATGCCTCACACTCTATCAAATCAACTCGATGTCTTCGCTTGTTCGTTTGGGAATATCTTATATTAATCTGGGAAGAATATCTCCTCCATGGCTATTCTGGGCCTCTACGCGCCGGAGGTCTGAGCATCAAGCGCAGCCATTTCGTCGTCCCATTTTCCAATAGGGGGCGAATTCAGGCCAGGCGATAAACTAGTTAAGTTGGCTGCGTTGGCCGGTTTGGTCGTGGTATCCAATTTCTTGGGCGTTGGTAAGGCCGGGAAGTCTTCTGAAGTGGGCGGAGCTTGCGTCGACTTCTGTTGTTGAGGCGTGATGCCGTTTTGCGCCATCGTCGCTGCTTGCCTATTCCCACCACCTCTCTCATAATCGTTGTTAAATCCTCCTCTGCCACCTCTACCACCGCCCCGAGGTCCTCCTCTTCCACGTCCGCCACGTCCTCTTCCTCTGAAATCATCGGGACCGAACTCTCTCGGCGCGACATCGCCATCTCTGTCGGCAAATCTACTTGCAGCTATACCCTCGCTACCCCGCGCTCCACGTACGCCGCCATTCGCGCCGCGAAAGCCACCTCTTCTGTGTCTCTCCTCCTCAAAAGCCTTACCCTCGTCCCAATTTCCGCCCTCCTTGGCGCCCATAGCCTTGAGCTTGCGCTCGCGATTCGCAGCGCGCTCCTCATCCATGCGGCGCCGTTCCTCCTCGCCTCTCTTCCGGCGCTCCGCTTCTTCCGCGCGCCGTCGCCGCGCCTCCTCCATGCCTTTCTCGTAGGCGATAGCGTGCGAACGGCTGTCGCGCTCGGCTTGCTCGAAGCGTCGCGTCTTTTCGGCTGCCAAGAGCCGCATCTGCTCCATCTTGGCAGCGAGTTCCGACTCCGTCAGCTTCGTGCGCGGGTTCGCGCCTGAAGCTAGTCGATCTGCGAGCGCGGTGTTCTGTCCCGGCTTTGCGGGCGATATGTGCGGTTTCTTGTTGTCGTTGCTGCCATTGCTGCCCTTCGAGGGCGAGTCTTGCAGTTGCTGCGGTTCGGCTGTGGTGGGAGTTATAGCCGCAGCCGCAGGTTTCGGAGAGTGCTTGCGCGGGCGTGGGTGGTGGTGCGACGAAGGTTGCGAAGACTTTGCGTGTCGCGATTGGTTTAGAGAGTGAGGCGCATTCTGCGTGGAAGTAGGCTCGGTCGTGGCGGCGGGCTCTGCAGATTTAACTGATGGCGGCGGGCTCTCGATTACTGGAGCAGGCTTCTCGTCTACTGTCGGCGGTCCTTCTTGCTGTACTTCGACGGGTTCGAAGTCGTCTGCAAACAGATCGTCGTCTGTACGGCCGTTAAATTGGTCGTCCATAACAGGCTAGAATTCGGATGTGATGTTGTGATGTTATGATTGGAGAGCGACAAGAAATAACAACCAAGAACTATTTATACCAAGCGAGAGTTCTTTTATGGCTATTTTCGGACTATTGATCGTGAAATTCCTTTCTCCTTCGACCCATTTGTTGATAACACGTTAAGATAATCAAGGGATAAAAATGTCCAAAGCCCCGCCACTTTCAAGTCGTTTGCTTGAACGGGCGGGGCCTAAGTCCCCACATCTGTCCTCGACCCCGACTTCCTTACAGTGCATTACCTTACCCAGAAAGTTTAAGCGGAGAAACCCCGGTCCGCCCGCTCACCCGTTCCAAGTTCCAAGCCCCGGCGGAGCATTCCTTTGTTTGCCTCCGATATCCGATATGAGAATAGTATGAGAAACATTCCGGCTTCCTCGTTTATTTCCCAAACTCGAAGTGGAATACATGTACCTAACGTAATAACGACAACCGATGTTTGGAAACTTAATGAGCTTTCATTAGTTGAAATATTCCATCTACACCATCTTATCCAATTGCTGGTATGAATGATGGCGTACACTGTCTGTGTCAGGCTCGAATGCCAAGTGGTAAGACGAAGCCTCGCGCATTGAAGTCACGAGGAGTCACTAGGTAATCTTCTCGCAATAGCTTCCTTCAGCTCTTCAATGCTTTCTATCATCTCAATCTTGTACCTTTGACATACGATCTGCACATTTCCTCTTTTCTTGTATTTTTCAGGACAGACCACGATTGCTTTCCCGGTCTTTGCACAGAGCCCAAGCTCAAGCAAGCTGATGGGTGCTTCGGTTACCGGATGGAAATAGATCACCACTATATCAGCACCGTCCTGCATGTCAAGTTCCCATTCTACCTGTTCCCGGAAGGGAGCACATGTAATGTCTTCTCGCCAACTCGAGTCCCAATCCGCCCGGTACGGATTGATGATGGTGAGGGGCAAATGCGAGAGAGATTCGGTTATGACCTCGCGCCAGTCACGTTGATCCGTTTTAGTGGTAGTGCCAGCTAGGAACACGGACTTGATCCCGCGGTGAGGCTCCCTCGAGGGCGCGAGTATGACTTGATTCTGAGCGTGAGTCTGCGGCATCTCGTTGGCTTTTGATTGTATGTCGAACTGGTTGAATGGAAGATGACCAGACAAGGCTCTAAATCTAGCGAACTGCATCTACGGTAGACAAGACATAGATCTCGCCGCAGGACTTGTCCAGTCGACTTGTCCAATCAGCTATCAGTCATAAGCACCAGCCCCGGCTACGTCACCTCTTTAATTAAAATAAACGTCCCTTCGCGGGTCTGATGATATTTTCTTGCACCATGTTTTTTTTTTCTCTCTACTCTTATACTTGAAATTGTGATGAATATTTAGAACTTGGAACATCACTCACATCATAGGATGTCGTATCACAACCCCGTTAGCATACCTGATTAGGGCGGCAAAATGTTTTCTACTGATAAGGCTTAGGTATTAAGTTCGGTGGCTATATCCACCTACTAATATGGACTTTACAATCAGATATGAGACCATCTCACCTGATTTTTGACTAGTCGCTTCATCTTGTCTCGATGTTCGCACAAGCTCATGCGTACGTGCGTATCTGAGAATAAGCCTGTACACTACCATTCTCTTATCTACACCAGAATAAGGTGGTAACGGAATGACAATCTCCACCGTCGGAAGAAGTGGGTAATGATAAGCTTAGGTATCTGTCTTATAGCCGATCTCGTTTATTCGCCTATCTATCTCTTCCACCCTCATCGGTCCATATCGGCTTAAAGCTGCCGAAAAGACGGCATGAAGCCACCAATGCTTGTTCAATGCCATAAGCCGGTTTGATCTATTCTAGGTCACGCCCGCAATCAACGGTGCAGTGCTTTCCGGACTTGGCTACGCGTCGACTAGA
The DNA here is from genome assembly GCA_002120305.1 of Hypoxylon sp. CO27-5. Classification (NCBI taxonomy): domain Eukaryota; kingdom Fungi; phylum Ascomycota; class Sordariomycetes; order Xylariales; family Hypoxylaceae; genus Hypoxylon; species Hypoxylon sp. CO27-5. The sequence goes on along the minus strand of KZ112535.1, from coordinate 9,232 downwards.
CTTGTTGTATCGGGAAGGTCGATACTACACGAAGGGGGGCTAGTAGACAATGCGGGGGGTCGTCCAGGGTCTGTGGTACCGCCCGGATGGCAATCCTCAATCCCTCGACTAGTCGGTGCTCTGATAGGTTGTGCCCGGAGATGAGGCGATTGAAATGCGCCTCGTCCCATTGCGGACAGGAGAGATAAGACATGCTCTTTGTCCGTGAATATGGTGAAGCTCTTATTCGCAACCTCCACCATCTAGCTTTGTAGCAATTAGGGACCACTCATCATTATGGGTTTCTCGTTCAAAGGAGCAGATGCTTCGGCCACGACGACATCAGAGATCAACCCTAGCCCAGTTGAACATACCACGCCCAATTCGTCTGATGAGAAGCTTCGCCAGATAGATGTGGCAACTGCCATTGCAGATCTAGACAAGATTCAACACAATCATCAATGGGATCCCAATCTTCCACAAGAGAAGCTTGATGCCGTTAAGTCGGCTCTTAAGCATGGCGATATCAAGGAGATTGCTGAGGTCGACCTCTTATTTACCGAAGATTCACCCTACGAAGAGGTGCGTGCCGCCGTCCGCAATACTGATGGCGGGGAAGTCGCCTGTACCGTGAGAGCGTGGATATTGGGCATGATATTCGTAACCCTCGGAAGCGGTCTGAACATGTTGTTGAGCATGCGAAGTCCAATGGTCAACTTTCCGGCTTTAGTGGTTGTGCTGTTGGCTTATCCGGTCGGTTGTCTTTGGGCCAAGTTTATGCCAACGAAGGTGTTTAATACTTTTGGTCTACGATGGACATTCAATCCTGGTCCATTCACTATTAAAGAGCATACCGTCATCACCATCATGTCGAATGTCTCGATATCCTATGCCTACTCCACGGATGCATTGCTCGCCCTCCAAGGAAAGCCGTTCTACAACATCAATCTCGGTTGGGGCTTCGCCTTGATCTTCACGTTGAGCTCTCAACTAATCGGCATTTCGTTATCCGGCATATTTAGGCGCTTCCTTGTCTATCCAGCAGCAATGATGTGGCCAACCCAGTTCTCTTATACCTCACTTTTCTACGCGCTTCACGACAAGCGCAAGAGTGATGGCGCTACTGCTAATGGATGGACCATGAGTCGTTACCGGTACTTCTTCATCGTAACAGCGGGCATGTTCTGCTATTATTGGATTCCGGGCGTGCTGTGGCAAGGCCTATCGGTATTCGCCTTCATAACCTGGATCAAGCCGGACAACATTGTGCTCAACCAACTCTTCGGCGGCTTTACGGGACTCAGTCTCATTCCCATTACCTTCGACTGGACCTACGTCTCTGCGTATTTGTATGATCCATTGGTAGCTACGACGGAAGCCCATGTAAACACCTTGATTGGTCTCTTCTTTTTCGTTATGATCACAACGATCGGGATTACGTATTCTGGAGCTATGTAAGTCTACATTGCTTTGATTCTGCAGTCTTGACATAAAACATTCATTTGCCCTAGCGGACATGAATTCTAACACGCTAGCAGCTACGCTGAATACCTTCCGCTCGTTACATCGCAGACTTACGATAACACTCAAAATGCATACAATGTATCGAAAATCCTTGGTGATAACTTCACTCTTGATTTAGACAAATATCGCGCTTATTCACCCTTATTCTTGTCACCGACACTAGCTCTCAACTACGGGCTCTCCTTTGCCGCACTGACAGCATCACTTGTTCATGTTGCACTCTTTTACGGGAAAGAGATTTGGTATCGGCTCAAGACAGCTCGTAACCAGGAGCCAGACATACACCTCAAGTTGATGAAGAAGTATGTCGAGGCCCCCGAGTGGTGGTATTTCGCGCTTTTCCTTTTTTCTCTGGCATTGGGTCTTGGAACCGTGTTAGGCTATGACTCGCAATTACCCTGGTGGGGGTTCTTCATATCAGTCATCATCGCGATGGTATTCGTCATACCTACATGCATGATTATGGCTATGTCGAACATTATGTTGTCTTTGAACGTCATCTCCCCCTTTATTGCGGGATTTATATTCCCGGGTCGACCGATCGGCGTGATGATCTTCAAGGTCTTCAGCACAATCACGTTAGGACAGGCTCAAACTTATGGTAAGGACGCATCCTACAGACAGAATCTGTTACATACGTAGAAGCTAACACGTTAATAGTATGTAACATATTCTCTCAAACCATTCATTTCTCCTGAATTGATGCTACTCAATACTCAACAACTATCATGAAACAAGTTTCAAGAGTCTGCCCAGATTACTAACGTGAGGCAGACTTCCGATTTGAAATTGGCCCATTACATGAAAGTCCCACCTCGAGTCACATTTTGGTGTCAAGTCGTCGCAAGTATATGGGCTGTATTCGTGCAGATTGCTGTGATGAACTGGACCCTAGGAGCCATCCCGGATGTTTGCTCCAAGTAAGGCCTATCAATTGTTTCACTTATATCTGAATACTGACACAAATACAGCACCCAGCCGAGTCATTTCACCTGTCCTAATGGCCGGGCGTTCTTCTCATCGTCCATTGTGTGGGGAGTCCTTGGTCCGGAACGCATGTTTGGCCCCGGGTCGATGTATGCGACCTTTAATTGGTTCTGGCTTATCGGCGCTGGAACCCCGGTCTTGCTTTGGTTTCTTGCTCGTAAGTTGAAGGTTAGACTTGCACGCCACCTCAACGCACCAATTATGTTCGGAGCAATGGCATGGCTACCGCCGGCTACACCAATCAGTTTTTCGTCGTGGGCATTCTGGGGGTTGGTCTTTAACTGGGGCATACGAAAGAGATTTAACGGCTGGTGGCATAATTACAACTACGTCACCGCCGCGGCGCTTGACGCAGGGTTGATATTGTCAACGATCGTTATCTTCTTTGCGATCACCTTGCCAGGAGTTACTATTCCCCAGTGGTGGGGTAATGTTGATGTGTTCAATACTGCTGTAAGTGTAACTACCCGGATCAGGGGTTCCCAATGTTTTAGGATTACAAGATCGCTAACCATGATGAGCAGGATGCATCGTATACAGCGTGGCTCAAGACAGTACCGGATGGAGAGCAATTCGGCCCATCGACGTGGTAGTACCAAGTTGCTGCAAGTTCTAGGGGTCTTCATGAGTCATTGAGTCATAGGACCTCGAAAGACGGCATCTTAGTTACACCACAGCAGTAGTTACGGGACAGCTGCAGCTATAGTAGATAGGTAGTCACCCAGCCTGATCAAGATACAAAGTACTAAACCCTGGTCTCCGACCTCCGCTTCGATCCAGCCTAATAGCTTCTACACTTATATAAGAAGGCTCGAAGTAGCGCGTTTCTATACCTAATTCCATTCACATCGCAATCATCATACCTGACAATAAGCATCATGTCCACGACTAAGATTCCGAGCCTGTTCGAGTCCTCCCTGAAGTTTGGGGAGGCCAAACAGGATGAGCTGGAACTTGACATCCCCCATGCGATTGAAAACACTCAGAAGGCAGCAGACTTGTACCGGTCCGGCCAGAAACTCTGGATAGCAAGCGATCTTGAGCGGATCGAATACGAGCTTGCTCACTGCAAGGATATGCCTTCATTCACTATCCGCCGAATCGACGGGTCGACCGTCTCTGTCAAGAATCCTATGTATGGGGTAGCCAATCCTATCTGGTACGTGCGTCTCCTTGAAAGAGCCCTGAATAATGTGAGCTAAAGATCAACTTTACGTATCACTAGGAAACCGTCGGTTACTTTTCAAGACTACTGGTACCTCACTGAGTGGGGAAATAGGAGTGCGCCTTTACGCAGCGTACTCCCGGATTCTTTTCCGTGCTACTCGTATTTGATCAATTGGGAAAATACGACGCTTATGGACTTCATTAATGACGAGGACCCGCCTTTGGACACCCATTTTGAACTGACGAAGCAGATATGGGACCGCAGCTCTAGTTGCGACTGGCTGAAGCGTAAGCTTGCCACGGTCCTGGGCGCCAGGAAGATCACCAAGCTCTTGTGCTTCGCCTTGGGGACTATCGCTTTCCCATCCGATCGCTCAACCCCCAAGAATGAAAAAGAGTGGTATGAAATCCTGGTGGATTTACTTCATCAACAGAAACAAATTCTATTTGCTCATATGCTCGCTTTGACGGTCGCGGCCGTGGCCGGCGCGGCGACAGGTGAAGAGGTGGAGGTTTTCGCCCAAGACCCAGCGTATAGACGGGCATGCAAGAACGTTTTAGAGAAAAATGGGTTCTCCGTCATAGGGGAGCACGGCGCTGGCGGACTCAGCAAGATTGACGACAATTCTGCCGTGTTCTACTGCAACGCAGGTTTCCCCGTCACGCAGATTATTGCGGACATCGGCAGGCCAGCTCTCATCATCGGAACCGGTAGCACCCCACATATATCTACTGGCCAAGGTGAGAGGTATGTTACACTAATCAAGTTCCTATTCCTAGTACCTAGAGGTATATATCTTGCTCAACTCCCGCTAATGTTGTCGATATAGCTCCTGCGCATTTGCAATCAACACAGACTCTCCGCGAACGATCGAGATGTTCAAAGAGTATACCTGTCACGATATTGAGGTTGTGGAGCCGGGAATGCTGAATTTAGGGTCATTGAAATTATATGTCCGGAATGATGTGACGAGAGATGTGCGTGTCAGCGAGGGAGATGAGATGAATGTCGAGTAGCGACGGGTAGGCGAGGCGCGGGTAAACCCCCCATCGAATGGGGCCCATTCAACCAAGTGTGCTCTGTGATATTCGCTCTTTTAACGTCTTCTGGGACACGGATGAGACATCCAAACAACCTACAAATGGATATTCGTAGTGAGTTTCAAATTATCTATTTCATAAAGGGGTTTGGCTATCTAGATAGCTAGCTTTGATTTCACACGAAATTGATCTCTTCGCGATACACCTGACCATCTCTTCTTTCTGCTTCCTTCCGTTTTGATTTGTTTTTGCTTCTATTATTTATGGTGGCTTCTCCACGTCGTTTCTTTCATTTTGTAGTTTCTCCATGGTATATTCTACTCTATTTCTTCATATTCGACTTGGTTCTTCGCTTTTCATTTTATCACATCAGATTCTTATTGTCAAGAAGAGCCTGGGCATTTCGGATTACTTTATGAGGTATGCCACCCTGAAGCATATTCCGTCGTGCCTGTTAGCATGTTCAGTCACACAAGGAGGGGTCATCGCGGTCGGAAGCCCAGCCTGGTACTAGGTACATGTAAGGTTGTATATCATCTCTCCGGTGTTCTATTTGTGGCGCTCGCCAGCACACGATGTGGGTGGACAGGTACATAAAATGCTGCAGCCACTCTGCGACTGCATGCCGGTAACTTAGTTGCCGATGCATCGTTCTTTCGAGGTGACCACAGGCTCGTTTTAACTGGGGTTATGTTTCCTGACGGAATTATCGCGATCACTGTTTCACTTTACGCAATCGCTGATTATTGCTGTAATTTTTCCAGCCCTCGGTCGTTACTTTCTGATTCATCGAAGCGTTGTCGTCACTTTGTGTGGCTAAGCACCAGCTGCATAGGCATTTCTCTGCCACGTATCGTAATTAATTAATACGGAAGGCAGCGGCCTATCATATCCAATGATCACTGGCTGTAGGGGGATTTGCCACCCTTATAATGGGTCTCCCGGGATTAATCTGCCTAGGCTGTTCGCCGAGACTCGGTGTTATTGACGGAGATGTTTAGAATGCAACGACAATGATTACCAATTAGCTCCCCGAAGAGCTCTGTTTGGTTAGTTGGGCTTTTCGCCAGGCTCCCGAATCTTGAGCCTCAATATTGGTAGGCACTTACGGGTAGGTATAATTATATATTATTATTTTTTCTGTTTTTGAAACAGGTAGGAAGCTCATGTTTGTTTATCAACTCCTACTGCTATGGCAGAAATAATTGGCGTTGTCGCGAGTGCTATCGCCGTAATACAGCTTTCCGCGACAACAGCACGTGCCATTTCACGGCTTCAGGGGCTTCATGATGAAATTCAGAACGTCCCCTCAGCCATTCAGGACCTGATTCAGCAGGTCAAAATCCTTGAGCCGTTCGTGAAGGAAATGGATCAGGTCAATGATGCTGACCCAATTCTTCTGAACGATGTCACAATACGAGAGGTCATAAGATATTGCCGCTTGTCATTGCAAGAGCTGACGAGGGCTGTTGATGACTTGTACGAGCAGATCAATACGCACAAGAGAGTGAAGAGGACCGTCGCAAGATATAAGGTAGTGTTGAAGAAGCAAATCCTGCTGGACTTTGAGAAAAGGCTGCAGAAAGTTGTCACAATGCTAAATATTGCTCATGGGAGTTACACAATGTAAGTGTTGCGGAAATGATCTACCAGTGATAATCAGCTAACCCGGGTATAAAGAGCCTACTGCAGGCAGCTACCACGTATCATGCTAGAACGGTTAGCTGCCACCAATGGCAGCCAGCGTTGTGAGGCCGCTGTTACGGAACAGAAGCCTGATATACCCCGCGCAGAACGACGGCCATCCATGAATGTCGGCATCGACGGTGCAGAGCTGGGTGATCAGCTAGTTCAGAACCTGGCGAAATGTCCCGACTCTTCAGTTCGCGAATTCAAGCGGTATCTGCGGCTTCCATGGTATGGGGATTCAATGCTTGGTAGCCTTGCAACCCATATAGGGAGAATAAGCGCAACACCAAGTGGGTTCACGGAATATAGTAAGTAACCCCATCCACTTAGCTTGAGGGTATACTAATATCCATGCCGTCAAGGCTATGATATCCGTATCCAATGTCCTAGCTGGTTAGCTAGTAGAGCTTGGGATATTCTAATCACCGCAGCAATTTCAGGATGGAAAATACGTCTCAGAGCTTGGCGAAGAGCTCCTGATTCTTCTCCGGCCGTAAAAGCCATTAAGAATAATGATATAGAAGCATTCAAAGACTCGTTGCGAACGGGCCGTGCTAGCATTTTCGACCGACATAGTTATGGTGATACTCTTCTACATGTAAGTAGCTTTATTTGAATACACTATAAATGTTTTCTACCTTTGCTAATGTTGTATTCAATCTTCTCAGATTGCAATTATGGCGCGAAATCATGAATTTATACCCATACTGGTAGCTGCTGGGTTAGACTTTACAGAGCAGAATGACACAGGAGACACCGCGCTAGGATATCTCATCAATGAGCTCACTCCTCAGTTCAAACACTGGGTAGACCTTAGCTTTTTCGCTTCATATGCCACATTCGATGCCTTAGAAGAGGACCAACGAGCACTAGATTCAATTCCCCGTTGTATGCTGTACGGGGAAGTCTTTACTAAGTACCGGAACGATTATCCAGAGGGGTTCGAGTTATTCAAACTGCATATTCTATCTCCATTTCAAAATCTTGATCTCCCCACGCGTTTACGATCCGCAGCTCATTGGTCCTCGATACCTCCTCACCTCATCCGTTTTCTTCTATATAAAGAGGGAACACTCTGCAAGGAAGTGTCTGACAGCGATAATCCCTTGTGGAATTTCTTGGCATACTTCGTGTCTGAGTGGTTCGATGAACAGATACTGGGCTATAGCTACGAAGGGCTATATTCATCTACATCTACATCTACATATGGTAGATTCCAAAGTCTCTTTAAAGACGTCTTGGATGGGGGTGCTTCTAATTTACATAGTTTATATGACCTTCGGAACCTTGTTTGGCTCAGCCAGACAATGATAGAATGCCCAACTACGCCATTGATCTGGTGTATCTGGAATAGCTTTGATAGTTTCCGTATCCTGGCTCATTCCCAGTACTGGACCTTCATGACGGTCCATAAAGTCAGGGTGAAACGCGCTCTTCATGCATGGGTATCCATGCTGAAAGACTGTGGAATTAATCTGGAAGAGTATGGAAAAAGGGAACAGAGTCTTTTACTAGGAAATCCCGTGTTGCTCGGTCATCAATGGATCCCTCAATCTCGTTATTGCAAGTGGGGAAGTTGTGAGGTTGGTAGAATACGCAACATCCGATACGGCGCGAATCCGGAAGATTGGGAGATTGAGTGGGATATCTCTAGAACAAGGTTGGATGATTCGAAGCTGGTTCAGACAGAGCTACGCTTTTCAATGCCTGGCCACTGGCCGGACTAGAGCGAACATTACGACGATCAATCGGACAATAACGGTAGAAGAAGAGATTAAGCTGTATCTAATGTAATAAAATCAAAATGGATCATGTATACCTATTATTCTACTTACCTAAGGTACCTAGGAGGTATGGATGTTAGGAGGTACCTGATGCATTGGCTAATGATGCCACATTACGTCCAGTTACCTGCCTAGTACCTGACAACTAAATACTATCAATATCTTCAAATACAATTTCACCGTGGTCTGAGCTATCGCCTTTGAACCCCCCAGCCCCGTTGTCAAATTCAATAAAGTTTTCATCGCCAAGATTGCCATCGTATGCCCCGTCTTCAAACGGGGAAGCCAACGCGTTCTTGGGTAACTCACCGTATTCGATCAGCTTGCGCACCTCAGATTCGGTGTACAAGTGAATAATATCGGCCTTACCGTCCTCAAAGTCGCGAAGAGTCAGAAGGACGATATCGTTTTGGTGTACAAATACCTTATGTCGCATATTCCCCCGGACGATACCAAGGAGAACAGTTTGTCTCCCACTACCATCCGTCTTAAGGGGCCGAGCTCTAAACCGACCGGTCCCGAGGGACTTCTCGATATACGCATACTCCTGGCTTACTTCCTTGAATAGGAGGTCTCGCCTTTCGGCATGCTTGTGCTGATTAGCCGTCTCCTTCTTGCCCCGCTGCCGCGACTTTCCTCCTTTTCCATGATTCTTCGCCATTTTGCCTTGATTTCAACAGTCTTTTTAAATCCGAATTAACCTTATTAGAAATTAATCAATGAGTCTTTGTTTAAGATTTATAAGTCTTAGTTCGATATTCCTAGCAAAAAAGGCTTGATACGTGTCTCAATTTATACTTCGGGGCTTTCGCCCCGAAGTTGGAGCACGGCAGGTCTGTATACTAGCAATCTATGAATGACGATGCTGTGCAAGGGTAAATTCATAAAAATCCCAGATATTCTGATAAATGATAGGAAAATTACGATACATCTCAGTATTATCAGAAAAACAAAGAAGTTTCTTAGTCGTGAAGATACTTGCTAGTCGATAGGAATCAATAGAGCTGAAACAAAACAGTCACTTTGTTGAGTACCTGAGAGAACCCCCTCACCCCCCCCCC
>KZ112534.1:22911-148294 GCA_002120305.1 Hypoxylon sp. CO27-5 | reverse complement strand
GGCCCCCAGCTAGCAAACCCCTGGATCATCCCGTTAGCGTGTCTGATAAGCAGGATAAGGACTGCGGATCAGGTGCTGATAAGAATTTCCAGCGTGTTGCTTCAACTGTAAATCCGTAATCTTTCCTGCGCTTCCTGAATGACGCTGTATTGCACAAAGTCATTAATTGTCTGTAGATCTGACCCCGTGGAGCTATACCGGTAACCTACTTAATTGCTTCAGAGGCTTGTGAGTATACATCTGATACGTATGTAATTTAAATACCGCTGACTAGAAGCCGAAGCCGGTAAAGAAGCTGTAAAGAGGTCTGGCGGCCGAATCGCATCTTTAGGAGCTCACAGTATTTCGCTTCAAAGTCCGCTGTACCTATTCCCCCATCTACGTCAGAGCCTCATCCATCCTCCTTACCTAGATATTTAATCTTTGGTATGCTACCTCGATCGTTCCCGATTGCGAAAGACGATTTGTTCAGTCGCCTGAGCCCTCTTTAAACGCAATCCTATCGCCAGCCCACCTATTCTTATGCACGCCGCCAGTCGAATTTAAGTACCTACATTCCTGCGCCGAATAAAAACCTCCCACTGTCGCGGCAATTGCACATATACTCTTCAAATTCGTACAAGAAGACTTTGGGAAACATATCACAGACCGGGTAGAAATCATGGCTGCGCGACCTACAACCCCGGCGTCGCCCAAAAGCGTCAAAATCAACTCCCCTACTCCTGGTACACCGTTATTTGGTTGTGGTTAGTATTATAGCTCTAAGCCGTGGATATTTACTCTTCTATATACTGATACTTCTTAGAACATGTCCAGCTTCTTCTCTCTAGCAGCCCGGATATCATGAACAACTCTATTCAGTACTATAAGATGCTACTGAGGGTTATTTTCGATGGCAGCCCCCTGATCCCCCAAACCTGCAAGGGCCCAGACGGGCAGGTAGTCACATCTTTAACTTCTAACTACCTCTGCTTACAATGTTCTACTATTGTCCCAGAGGAAGAGCGCAACAAGCATGGCAGTAAGAAGAGCCATCGCTTCTGTAAGTACCGGCAAAACCATAAGTTGTCTGCGTATCTTGACTGACTACTTGCAGATGTGGACTCGAGAAGCGGTGCACTATTCTGCCAGTTCTGTGAGGATTTTGTATGGGACCCAACCCTAGATGAGTTGAGAGTAAGAAAGATAGGAACTGGATCATTCTCAAGTATGTCTGCACTCATCCTGCTCTTACGGTGAATGGCAACCCTTGGGCCCAAAGACAAGAGGAACAAAGAGGATATCTTGATTAAGGAGACTATCAACTCATACTAACGTACCTAGGTCGTAAGAGAAAGCACGAGGAAATGTTCTCAGATGCTGTTAAGGACCCTCTCAAGGACGATCCTAGATATATCTCCTCCAATACCACCATTGCCTCATGTAGAGCAGACGGGCTTCGGGGGATATATAATGCCGGCGCGACATGTTACCAAAATGTGGTCCTGCAAAGTTTTCTTCACAATCCTCTTCTCAGAAACTTCTATCTGAGCGACGGACACCAGAGTAGTGATTGCCAAGTGCCTCACTGCCTGAGCTGCGCAATGGACGATATGTTTCAAGATTTCTACGCCCTCGAGAACACTAATGGTTATACGGCGGCCAACATCCTTTCCGGCTTTTGGATATCCGAGAAGAAGGCATTTGAGAATCTGGTGACAACTAAGGAGCAAGATGCGCATGAGTTCTTTCAATTCTTGGCTGAGGAGCTACACGAGAGAAACGGAGACGGCAAGAAACCCGAGACAGGTAGCGAGCACAGCTGCAACTGCATCATCCACCAAACCTTCTACGGAAAACTTCAGAGTCAAACGACTTGTCTAAATTGCAACGGCGTCACGAACGCAGTAGAGTCGTTTCTTGACCTGAGTTTGGGCCTAGAGAACTTATCACAGAAGAGGGGCAAGAAAGCGGCTAAGGGCGGCCCGTCACTGACGCTACAAGAGTGTCTCGACGAAGAGTACATCAAGTCTGACAGGTGCGAGTATCGATGTAGGAGTTGTAACTCGTCGCAACAGGCTCGGAGAGATCACAGCATCAAGCTCTTACCGAATGTCCTCTCCATACAACTTAAGGTGAGTACGCACCGACTCGACATCTCAGGGTATAAGTGTTAATAAGCCAAATAGAGATTCGAGTTCAAGCAGGGGAACCGTGATCGCGTTGCCTCGAAGATTAGTACGAAAGTACAATTTCCGTTGCAACTGAATATGCTCCCTTATACCACTCGTGGTAGAGGGGCAGACGCTAAGGACAGTCAGGAGCTGAGGCGATCGTGTACATACGACCTCCTGAGTGTAGTTGAGCACGTTGGAGAGATCGATACAGGTTAGTCATCCGCTCTCGTCAAGATTGTTTCTTTCAATCAAAACTAACAAGGTCAGGACACTACGTGACGTATTCCAGAGTTGGCGATCAAGTAAGTCTTCCATCATATCAGCGCTCCAAATGATACTAACACTGTTCTAGTGGTTTTCGTTCAACGACCACAGAGTCGAATTGGCCAAGAAGTCCGATGTCCTCGGCAGCCAGGCCTACTTGTTATTTTATATCATCCGATCATTAGCGTAAGGAGGCTCACTTGGTTTTCGTCACAGGGCATTGGAATTGGTTGGCGGTGTACTGAAGCATTTGCATGGTTGGGGCGCGATGAATTGTACGCTGCGCGGCGTCTTTGAATAGAGCAGCATACACACATAGAGCAATACTATGGCTACGATTTGAGTATATGCATACGTTTTTCATAACTCCGCCTGCCACTGATATCCATTCTTACTATTCTCATTCTAAAGGTATGAATATGCGTTACTAGTAGTTTCATATTCTTGGTTAAGTAATGAATCTAGTCCTCCCTGAATATGAAGCCTCATGTAACTTCGTATTAATATCTTGTACAGCTGTGTTAACTTTCCCCAGAAGACTTCTCTCAATTGTAATCCCCTCTCATCTTCCTATTTTCTATTCATTTCTCTCCCAATGTCGTCGCACTTGGAGACAACATGCCATGTCTACATTACTTTGGGTGTTGTTTCATCTTAGTACTTTCCAGCGAGTCTCTCCAGTACCTAAGCAAGTCATCTCTAAATATCGGGCGTTGCTTATAGTGGAAGTCGGGACTAAGAGAGAACCTGGATCGGGTATTCGTTCTTCGATTGCTATCCTAGGATGTCAACATCTAGAATTACTGGCGTTGAAATATTTCGACTCTGAGAGCCAAATCGGGATTTTCTGCGTTAAGGGGCAAATTGAAGAATGAGCCAGAGGTGGCGAAGAATAGTAGTTCCAGGCAATATGAGAGCTCATAATCTGAGGGCGAGAGGTGTTTGAGAGGCGATAATTAAGTATGTATCTAGGAACTTGAATTGTGCTAACTGCGTAAGGAGGTAGAAGAGGAAGAAGCAGCAGCGGCAGGATAGGACAAATCCTTTTTTTTAGGGCAGACGTATATCTATACAAACGCCATTTTCATCTTGGTTTCTCCATTGATTCTATGCACCAACTATGTAGCTTTCGGCCCTTCTCCATCCTTCTCCTTATCCCGGAACCGCCACGCCTCACATTCGAAATTGGCATAGCAATAGAACTCGTTACTTAGCCCGCGAGCATGACGTGGCTCGTATGTAGTCGTGCGTACTCCAAAAGATCGGTACAGCTTCGTGACAAGCGTCTCCATGCGCTCTCCCGTGCAGACTATCACCCGCGGGTGCGAGCTGCTATTACTATTCGCTCCCGAGGAGGACCTCGACATCCAGCGGACTGTAAGGGCAGCTGTTGCGGAGTTAGTCATGCGGATGTCCGTGGTGATATGGATACGGAGTGTGGGGTAGATGGGGGTGTTTCTGTCACTACCGAGGCAAGGAGACTAGCCGAATGACAGTAGTCGAGACACTTTCAGCTAGTTTGACAGGATATGCTATAAGAGAGCGAGATACACGAACCTTTCGTCTGACAATCCTCACTAAGGAAAGGGGGATCGCAGATGATGCGATCGACGGCGCCTTTGAGGTGCGCAGGTAGCTTGATGGGTTGCTGGAAGTCGTAGAAGATGAACTCTGGGAATACAGAGAATCTTTGGTCATGCTCGAGGAGGTAGAGCTTCCCTGGTTTGGGGAGAGTGACGTCTGTGTTCTGAGAGAGGAGGTCAAGATGTTAGTGGTTTCATTCAAGCAGGCGGGAGTATGTAGGAGGTAGGAAATCTGGCGGGTCGACAGTTCATTAAGGATAGTCTGCATTCAGAGGCAAAGTTGAAATATCGAGAAAGCAGACAGATTGTGCCGAGGGAGTTGACGGCTCTCGCTCTCTTTTTCCCCGGCCACTACCGTGACTGGACGGCGAAATCCATGGGAAGTTCCACTAACAAATCAAAGGTTCAAGGCCCCGAGAAAAGTAGAGAAAACCATGCGGCGCAGCTTTCGATTTGAAGGCTGGTCAGGACTAATAGGGTCAATACCGAGAAAAGAGCTCTGAGGACGCTTCACTCGATCAAGCGCATTGAAGACCATCGGACAGTTCTCATAGACCTGAACCTAGTGTAGACCCCTTCACTTACCAACAGGTTTTTCAAAGCGACAAAGACACTCGGGGCTGACACCACAGCGATAACCTCGTCCTCGCGCACTCCATCGAGTAATTGCCTTGCAAGCAGCGTGGCCGTCTCATCTGAATACTACAACCCTTCAAGTCAGCCCTATCTCATCTTTTCCTCCAGCCCTTCCCTTAAAAGCATATGACGGGTTTGAAAACCCTTCACGAATCACGTAAATCAAGAGCGTACCCAGAATTGCGACTCATTCCAGTCCTCGGTGAAGGCGTCCATGGACAAGGGTTGCGCGCCGGCATGATGTTCTTCGGCAGCCGCCTTCAGCTTCTCGAACTTGTCGGCATGCGCATCGCGCTCGCCGTAGAACTCCTGTAGCGCTGCAAGGGTGTGTGAGGAAAGGGTTCTGTATTTTCGTGAGTATTCATGAAGCGGGTTGTTATCAAACCATGACTCGATCTCGAGTCTGAAGAGTTTGATTGACTTACATTGGTTCTTCGTCGCTATCGGCCATTTTCAAGACAACTTTTACTTGATCAACTTCAGTGTATCAAATAAGTAATGAGATTTTCTGACTATATGATTGAATTTAGTTGATTCCTGTTGGGCTCCAGCTTAGCTTTGTGAAGTAAGTCAAGTTTTTTTCTCGGAGCCCAAAAATCTTTAGAAAACAGAATTCTCACAAATTCAGAACCGCGGAAAGAGGCGAACTACATCATATCATAAAATACTACATTATGAGAATACTCTGCAAACCGATTTTTTTACAGTGCTATTCGTGACTTTGGATTAAGGAAAACTACGTTCGTCTAGTATATATATGTACAATTGCAATACGAGGGCCCTTTTCTGATCCCGGGGATCATAGAAAAGTTGGTCTTACGTAGTTATTTTCCTCTATATGTCGTCCATCACATGCAAATACTTCCTGTCTTCCCTCTTCTCCTTCTCCGTCGCCGGCGGAAGGTCGTAGAATGCTGAGCTACGGAATCCTTGCTGTTGAGGTTATTAGAATTGCATATTCCTTTGCAACACCGATTGATAATGAAAATATGCTTACCAAGTAGTGGTATGTGAAGTTGCTGATATCGCCCGGCCTGATGCCTAGATCAGCAAATGTCTTCGCCGTCTCGTCGATCTTCTGGTCGATAAACTCCTTGTCTACCTCTTCAGCAGACAGCACCGGCCACCACAGCACCCTGTTGAGCAAGGCGGCAACGGGTTTTAGAATGGCCCTAGGAACGTTGATATGCTTCCTCTTCTTGTAGATTTCTCGGTCGACCAGCTTGGCAATCTCTGCTGTTGAGTAGTTCTTGGGGCCATAGAGCTCGAAGGTCTGTCCAGCTGTGGTGTCATCGTACAGCATGGCCTCTAGAGCTTGACCGACATCAATAGACTAGGCATAGGCATATTAGTAAAGGGCTCAATATTCCGGTATGATGGTCATAAGGACGTACGTGAACGGGCCAGTATCTCTCTTGCATGTTGTTGGATGTGAATAGGTTGGTGATCCCGGCCAACCGGATGAGAAGGTTATCCTCGAACCCGAAGATCGGCGCCGGTCGTACGATAGTAGTCTCTGGGAAGATGCTTCTAGCGACCTGCTCTCCTATCCCCTTGGTGCGGAAAAAGTCAGCAGGGGAGTTAGGGTCGGCGTTGTAAGAAGAGACGTGAATGTAACGGTCGACGTCATATTTGGCAACGGCCTCGACAATGCGCTCGGTACCCTCGACATGAACATCGTCCAAGGTGAAGTTCTTGGTGGGGTAATTCCGGCCGATGAGGTTATATACAACGTCGGAGTGCCTAACGCTCGCTTCGATCGACTCGGTGTTGCGAAGGTCGTACTCGATGAAGACGACGCGGCCTAGATCACCTGTGACCTTGAGATGGCGCTTGGCCATTTCTTCTCGGTAGGGGACAACAACTTGACATCCTTGGCGCGCTATGATGCAATGTTAACAATATTAATGCCTGTTGCTTCCTGTCCTTCTCATACCTAATCGGTTGACGATATATCTTCCGAGCTGTCCCGTTGCGCCAAATACAGTCGCAGTGTGACCTATGTGTAGTGTTAGGATCGGAAGACTAAGGGTTGGTTCGTCGTCATGGTATACCTCCGATTGATGATCTATATACGCGACTAGGTCAGTATAATGTCCATTGGCGTGGGGGGGGAGAGAACGTCAACTGACCTTCCACCTTGTACGCGGAGGATAGGCTTGCCGGTGCGGGAGATGGCAATGTCGGAAACGTGTCGGGCTTGGACGAGATTGAAGGCCAGCTTTCGACTGAACCGCACGGCGGTCGGAAAGGAAGCCATCCTTGCTCGATACCGAGGTGCAAGAATGACGGGGCCTTTCCAATTGCAATAGAGAGCTGGTTTCGTTAAAGCTTCGAATTGCTCGTTTCTTGGTGGGATCGAAGCTCTGAGCCGTACAAGGAGTCAAGCCACAAAGAGTATTGGTCAAAGCTAAATGCGCCTTGAAAGATTGGTCGGCTCTTAAGTGTCAAGCCACAATTGAATAAGCCAGATACTTAGGCAGTAGGTTACATAATAAGGTTAAGGACCCATTTTTGGTACCTTCCCGGACAGGCTGCACACCAGCCGCGTATTGATTGAAGCTTGAGAAGCTTCGATCCTCACCTTGACATTTTATATCTTGAACAAACTGAACCACGACACCGCCGATTTTATACCCATTCTCCGACGGAACTCCCTCATTATACCCCCCTCCTACCACCAACCCTACATAAGAACAACTTTCGAAAAGACAAGTATCATGAATGTCGACACTATCGCCGACTTCCTCGCTGACCAGCGGGACGAAACCCCGGACGAGCTTCAATATCTCATCATCCAGTTCGAAAATTACTGGGAGCGCAAATTATGGCACCAGCTTACCGACGCCCTGATCGAGTTCTTTGCCAACCCTAAGAGTGAAAAGCAGCGCCTCAAGTTCTACAAGGTCTTCATATTAAAGTTTGCTGATAAGATCAACCAACTTAAGCTTGTCGACCTTGGACTGAAGGCTGCTACTCAATGTAGAGGTATGCTACACCCTAGCGTACTTTGACTCTGTCTGTCTGATACTAATTATATGAGGATAGATGACCAAGAACGCCTCACCTTCCTCACCGACCTCGCTAAGAAGGTCGATAACGAGAACTCCCAAGATGCCTTCGTCTACGCCACTACTGCCGTCGCGCGTGTCCAGCTGGACCTACGGGACCTCGTGTCTTCGCGCAAGAACCTAGACAAGGCCGAGCGCATCCTCGACTCCTTCGATAGCGTCGAGACCAAGGTCCACGCCGCCTTTTACCAGGTTAACGCCGACTACTACAAGGCGAAAGCTGACTTCGCTTCATACTACCGCAATGCCCTTCTCTACCTCGCCTGCATAGATCTGTCCTCCCTCTCCCCCGACGAGCGCAAGGCCCGCGCCTATGACTTAGGTATTGCCGCTCTCGTTTCCGACTCCATCTACAACTTCGGCGAGCTGCTTCAGCACCCCATTCTCGCCGCCTTGACCGGTGACGTCGCCTGGCTACAGGAGCTACTGCTAGCCTTCAACCGGGGAGACTTGGCCGCTTATGACGTCTTGTCGGGCCATATCTCAAGCAACCCTCTCCTCAAAGAGCACCTTGAGGACATCCGCCAGAAGATCTACCTCGCCGCTCTCACCGAAAGCGTGTTCCGACGGCCACCCCATCAGCGTGCTATGAGCTTCGACACCATATCGGCCGATACCAAGGTCCGCAAGGACGAGATTGAGCACCTAGTCATGAAGGCCTTGAGTTTGGGGTTGGTGCGAGGTACTATTGATGAGGTAGACGAGCTAGTCAACTTCACCTGGGTACAGCCGCGCATCCTAGATATGGCCCAGATCGCCAGCATGAGCCAGCGTCTGGGCGAGTGGGGCGAGAATGTGAACAAGTTGGGCAACTGGATCGAGGCTACGGGACAGGACATCTGGGCCCCTTGATCTATCTCTGGGCCTATGTTGCAAAGATGAAAATATTAAAAATGCTATGTAATAGGCAAGGACCCCGAGAGAAAAGAGATCTAAGCAAAGCGCGGTCTCGTCTCTACGCAGGAGGGTTCTAGCCTTGTATGATAGATACTAATAGACATGCGGTCTAGGCAAGAGGACTGCAAAGCAGTACTATAAAACGTCTGATTTGACCAAGAGATCGACTCGGTGTATTAATCTAAATTAGCTGCGTGATCATTGGAATTCGATTTGACGTAATAGTCTTCCTGTACTTGATTACAATGAGAACTAGCCTTATTTGCTTGGTAAGTCGAATTATATGTAGCTTTTGAAGACACCGTCCCGGACAGGGGATCTTATTGCTCTTTCACTCAAAAAGAGAGAAACTATGAAAATGATGATGGTATCTTAATCCTCAGCTCTACTTAGTTGCATCTAAGTCTATTGTTATCTCCTTTTAATATGCCAGCACCAAAACTCGGGTCGTCGAACATCTTTAACCTCAACGCTCTTCGACCAGTCCAGCTTGACAAGTACGTAGTAAATGCGCTATTATATCATGATAATAAACCTCCTTAAACCTATTAATCTAAATCAAGCCTGCTTCTCCTTACTCCCTGGCCGCCCCAGCACAATCAGTTCCCCCACAAGCCAAGCCGGCCACCAGACGCACCACACCACCAGTGGCGTATATAAACCCCAGACATGCCACCCGAATGCTGCCTCTTTCAGCACATCGTGCACACTCACTCCCCCTAATAAACTACCCACCAATAGTAGGACAGGTGGGCTTAGCACGTGCAAGAACACGGCATACGCATATCGGGCCGTCGCAGAAGAGGGCCAAGGACGCGTAAAGGATAAAGGAGAAGAGAGTAGGCCGATGATGAACGCGAGCGAGAAGTTGAGCGTCGCGAGGGATGAGAGAAACATGCCTAGAAGGAGGAGGGAAAACGACTTGATGAGCAGATACTGCTGCGCCGTAGGGGGTTTGCGGATGTTGTTTGTGAGGAGGTAAGAGGCTAGGTGCGGGAGCCCAGCATTAAGAAGGGAGAAAACGGCGAAGACTGGTGTGAGGAGCTGTGGTTGTTTGTTAGTTGATATTGGAATAATCTCATAAATATAGGGGGGACGAAATTAGGCTAGGGAAAGTTGGGAGACTTACACTAGAAGGCGTCTGGTTGAAAATGAAGAGCGGAATAACGCCTAAAAATTGACAGCTCGCCACGAGGACAAGTGGGAGAAGTATTTCTCGCTCTGCCGTTGTCGAACTCGGCGTCACCCCTTTTTTCTCATCACCTTCCTTAGCCTTGCCATCCCCCTCAGCTTTCGACTCCGTCTTCTCGACTTCCTTATACCCACTCTTAACCCATAGCGAAATAGCCATAATCGTAAAGTTGACCGCAACCAACATCGCGCTCGGGAGGTACGTTCCAATACTTACGAAGCGGTGCTTGTGTATCAACAAGTAAAAGAAGAAACTCTGATGCAGTTTCTCGAGCAGATTGTTCAAGCTGCGGAACATTCCCTCGACCAATCTCCCCAACCCCATCTCGTCATGCCACCCCTGGCCCACTGGCTGCAGAGTAATAGCGTCCACATGATATGGGATGAACGAGCTATGGGGGCCGCTCGCGTGTCCCAAAGCCTGGCGCAACATGCCGCGAAGCACTGTCTGCAGATTGTCGTCGTATTTCTGACTATGCTTCAACATGCCTTGGATCGCGGACCCCATGCCCATTTGCCCGCTCGCGATGTTCACAACCGAGTTGATCAGATCGAGGTTAGGGAGCTGTCCGTTGACGCCGTCGTAGATGATATGTACCGAGTCGAAACGGCCCTCCTGCGCGTAGTCGAGGCAGATGGCGCCTTGTAAGGCACCAGATTTGATAGGCAGTGGAGCGACTTGGGACGAATCTTGTGCATCATGGTATGCATTGACCCAGGCCTGAGGGCCGGCGCGACTGTCTGGCGGCACCACGAGAATGATATCCTTGGACCAAAGCGACCACCTCTTGAAGTACCTTATCAGCGCCAGCGCCAGCGCCAAGCCATTCCGATTGAACTCTTCGTTCACATTCTTCCACGCAGCGACCAGCACAATGGCCTCCGTAGCATCGCCCCGCGGCGCTTGAAGAATAGCATATACATTCTCGCCCCCGAATTGCTCCCCACCGGAATAATACGTGTAATTCTGCCTTCCAACCTTGAGTCCGACTCCCTTGAAGATCTTCTCGAGCTCGTCGTTCACTTCGATATTGGTCTTGTTCTGGGTAATTAGGGCATCGACCTCGTGTCTATACGCCCGAAATATATTCTGGTCGGACCCTCCGAAATACGTATGCACCTGTCCCGGCAATAGCGCGTTCTCGCTGATATAAGTCCGGCGCGAGTAGTTATCTAGCGGCAGCATAAGCAGCCAGACGACGCCAACGATAATGCACAGGAGGGACAAGTACGGCGGGAGCTTGAGGAGTCGCGGGTCGCGGCGCAGGAGCAGCGCCGCAGCTATTTTGGTAGCATTATACATTAGCCATTGCTTTGGTTCTCGGTTGGCGACAGATAGTTAAAGCTTAGCTTACAGATTAGACGCGGCATGGCTGCTCTAGTCTCTGAGATTTTGACTATGCGCTGTCGAACACTGCGGAAGTGATGTGTGTAACGGTCTACATTGAGTTATACGAGGTGCAGATCGCGGTATAACTAACACGAGAACCGTGGCTTAAAACTTCCAGGGGTCCTTCTATGTAAATAATTAAATGCATAATGTTGACTTACATAATCAGTCTTATGGGGTTCAATTAACCTTTTAGCTGCATATTCTCTTTCCCAATATACTCGAGCGTCATAAGGAAATGCTTGAGATACATCTTTTAGGCGCTCGAATTTATTATTGACACAACCAAGCCAACCCTCCTATCTTTCATATAGATGAGCGCGACGGTTAGGTGCTATTAGGATATAGCCTTGCGACGCTCATGGTTTTATAATCCCTCCGTAAACTCCGGTATTATGCAATAATGTCAAATACCATAACAAACACCTATGCTATGTACAAGTATAATATCACGGGAGTCTTCACCTCTTTCTTCTAGACCTAGGTATATCTTTATAGTCCCCTAAGGTCCTAGTCTCTGCGTAGAACCTATTAATCCTAGTGGGGTCATTGTGCTGGTCGAGGCGCTCGAGTTGCTCGTCGGTAGGACACCGAACCGTCCATATGTCTTCTGATCCACACTGACGTAGTGCGGCAACCGTCCCAATAGATTCAACCGGCTCTCGATCCACCGCAATGCTTTCTCTGGTGGCGATAGGAACTTGAGGTAGCCCAGACCAACTAGAAAAGAGTTTGTTAGAGATACTGCCATGAGATAAAGGGGATGTCCAGGTTATGGCTTACATAGGTAACCTGTTCCCACACCGCATAGATGACCAATGAAACTAGTGCTTGGAATGAGGGCTTCAATAACTAATACTAGCACCAAAGGTGTCGTCCATGTCGGAACGTGATGTGTCCCTATCACAAGATACGGGTTTGTTTTGAATGTCCGGATGGCCTCAACGCCTAGAAGGAGGAAGACCCAGATACTGAACAGCCCCAATATGTCAGCATTAACATCTTAAGCCAGAAAGTAGCAGAATCATGTATGTACCTAGCTCCCATGACAGCCGTATTCCCCCTTAATATGAACTTTTCAATGAAAATATATATAAGAGCAGGTATCGTCGTCAAAGCTGTAACATGTGTCAGCCTGTCCCATACCTCCGCAAGTCCCAGCGAATATCCCAATGCAAGCAAGCACACTTACGTCCAAAGAAAAGCGCAAATGACGTTAGGGTCCCGAACTCAGTCTCGAATCTCTCTAGTAGCGGCGTCAAGGAAAGGATATTGAACAGGGCATGGAAGAAGTTAATATGTATCAGCGGGAAGGTGTTCACTCGGTACACTACATCGCAGCGCATTAGCCAGTCATTCATTAATAACTCAATCCACGAAGGATACTGACTAGTCGTGAGGCCCAACTCATTGGGGATCAGAGCGCCCCATTGCCGTACATCCCACGCAGATTGCAAGCCAGCGAGCCAGAATGCCGTCATGACCAGGATCATAGCGCGCGTGAACAGCGGCAGCCTGAAGACGTACGAGCGCGCCCGCAGCGTGCTGAAGCCCTGGATTGTCGGCATCGCTTCTTTCTTTCTTCGTGTCGTATCGTCTCGTCCCGTCTCGCTTCGTTTCCGTACTAAGCAAACCTTGTGTTCTCTCGCTAGGTTGTGCCACCTGTCACAGCTGGTAATCGATTCCTCTCTCCCCTTCCAACCAACTTTGTTCCCTGAAGACCCAAGCGCTCGGAAGTGCAGGGAAAATGGCAGAGCACGCAGGAAATATCCTGCTAGGCTTATAAGTATTGTGTGCTGCCAGATCGAATCGCCATTGAAGACGGCGGAATAATGGGGTCGAAGTTGGAGTAGAGCGAGGTTGAGTCGTGTGCTTTGCAACTGGGAAAGTCGCAAACTGCGCCTGCAGGCAGTAACAAGTGTAACCTCGGGACAGGGGTGTGTCAGAATAAGCTTGCGAAGATGACACGCTAGAATTACCTGATCAGCGGCATCTTATCGATAGCTAACTTTAGAACACATACATACATACATGTAATATGTACGTGTCTAGGTAGTATTCAACTAAGATGTATTTGCTCAGTTTTGCTGCTTCTTCTTTTCCGTATCTCATTCTTTATATTTCTTAGATTTACCTTACTTCGTATACTTCCCTAATATTTCTCTTCTTATCCTTTTCTATCCATGTTACTTATACTTGCTCGACTTCGTACACTTTCCTAATACTTCTCCTATTCTTATTCTTAAATGTTCCACTTATAATTAAGGACATGGCATTTCAAATACTTCATATCCGAAGAAAATGGCAAGTCATTATTTTCGAACTTTCGTAAGACTTCATTTTGTACAAGATAGAAAATGTTCTAGAAACGGTTAAAGCAACGTCACAGCGGGTTGGAAATATAATGATCCCATAAAGCATGACATCCGTAACCCAAGACCCTATACACCCCATGGACGATAATTCTAGCAGACCTCCCCACAATGCGCCTGCGTGCATTTCTCCTAAATTCTTGACTTCTTGCGCGCTATCATCATTTAAATCCTTCATTTCGCGGCATTCTTGGCCATCGTGTTCAGTGCGCTTCCGTTCTTGAACCACTCGATCTGGGCCTCGTTGAAGGTGTGGTTCAGCTTGACGTCGAAGGGCTCGCCGTCCTTAGGGTGGACTCTCATGGTCACGGGTTTGCCAACGGCCAGTTCCGTGCAGAATAGGTCAATCTAGTTAATACACATTAGCTAACGGGCATGGCATATGAGCTATCAGGGAAAGAACTCACCCTGTCATCAGGCTTGATCTTGTCGTAGTCGGCAGGATCCGCAAAGGTAAGAGGAAGCATACCCTGCTTCTTCAAGTTGGTCTCGTGGATACGAGCGAAGGATCGGGTAATGATGGCAAGACCGCCAAGGTGACGGGGCTCAAGAGCAGCGTGCTCTCGAGAGCTACCCTCTCCGTAGTTCCAGTCACCGATAACTACCCACTTGATTCCCTTGGCCTTGTAGTCACGAGCAACGGCCGGAACAGCATCCCACTCACCAGTGGTCGCGTTCTTAATCTTGTTCGCCTCACCGTTGGCTTCATTGATAGCACCAATTAACATATTGTTGGAGATGTTGTCCAAGTGTCCACGGTACTTGAGCCACGGGCCGGCCATAGAGATGTGGTCAGTAGTGGTCTTTCCCTTAGCCTTGATTAGGATAGGCATATCCAGGGCATCCTTGCCGTCCCAAGGCTGGAAAGGCTGCAGGACTTGAAGTCGGTCGGAGGTAGGCGAGACTTGGACGCTGACGGAGGCGCGGTCAGCAGGAGGAGCCTGATAGGTGTTGTTGCCGGGGTCGTATCCCTTGCTGGGAAGACCCTCGCCTGTAGGAGGCTGCAATAGGAACTCGTTGCCGTCCTTGTCCTTTAGCTTATCGGTCAACGGGTTGAAGTGCAGGTTGCCAGCAATGGAAAGGGCAACAACTAGATCAGGAGAGGTGACAAAGGAGTGAGTGGCGGGGTTGCCGTCGTTTCGGCCGGTGAAGTTACGGTTATAGGAGGATATGATCGAGTTAGGCTCGCCCTTCTTAACATCTCGTCGGTCCCATTGGCCGATACAAGGACCGCAAGCGTTAGCCAACACAACACCACCAAATTCCTCAAAGGTTTGAAGTTGGCCGTCGCGGGCAATGGTGGCACGGATCTGTTCTGAACCGGGGGTGACAACAAAGGCAGATTTGGCCTTCAGACCGTGGTTGAGCGCATCTCGGGCGATCGAAGCGGCTCGGGACATATCCTCATACGAAGAGTTCGTGCAAGATCCGATCAGGCCCACCTTCAGCTCTTCGGGCCAGTTGTTAGCCTTGACAGCCTCGCTGAACTTAGAAATGGGAGTGGCTAGGTCGGGGGTGAAGGGTCCGTTGATATGTGGCTCAAGCTCAGAGAGGTTAATCTCGATAAGCTGGTCGTACTCAGCACCCTCGTCTTCACGAAGTTCCTTAGCGTAATCTCGGGCAAAGTCACCAATGTCTTGACGCTTGGTAGCCTTTAGGTATTCATACATGCGATCATTGAAGGGGAACAAAGAAGTTGTAGCACCGATTTCAGCACCCTGATAAATCGTTAGCAGCCATTATTGAATCTCCAGATATGCTATTATGCAGGAAAAAACCCACCATATTACATATTGTTCCCATCCCCGTTGCGGATATGCCATCGACTCCAGGTCCGTGGTATTCAACAATTGCGCCAGTACCACCTTTGACGGTGAGGATTCCAGCAACCTTCAAAATGATATCTGGGATACCGCTATTAGCATAAAATCAAGGTCACACTCATTATGTAACAATGCATGAAGTCTGAAAAGTGGATTATGCAATAAACCGAAAAAAACTCACCTTTGGGTGCTGTCCAGCCGTTTAATTTACCAGTAAGCTTAACACCGATAACCTTGGGAGCCTTCAACTCCCAAGGCAGGTTGGCCATGACATCAACGGCGTCAGCACCTCCGACACCGATAGCGCACATACCGAGACCACCGGCGTTGGGCGTGTGCGAATCAGTACCGATCAAAAGACCGCCGGGGAAAGCGTAGTTCTCAAGAATGATCTGGTGGATGATACCAGATCCGGGTCTCCAAAAACCAATGTTGTACTTGGCACATGCTGAGGAAAGGAAGTCGTAAACCTCCTTGTTGATGCTGATAGCTCGTTCAAGATCCTTAACTCCGCCAACCTGAGCTTCGATCAAGTGGTCGCAGTGTACCGTCGTAGGGTTTGCTACTGAAGGCATGCCGGCAGACATGAACTGCAGGATAGCCATCTGGGCAGTGGCATCTTGGCAAGCGACTCGGTCGGGTCGCAACTTCAGGTAGGAAACACCTCGCTCGATCTCCTGTCCATGCGGGTCGTCGAGGTGGGAGTATAAGATCTTCTCGGCGTACGTCAGAGGTCGGTTAAGGCGGTTGCGAACAATCGCCAAGTTCTCAGACATCTTCTTGTAGTTGATGAAGTTGCCTTCTTCCCAGTTGTTTTGCTTCACCTGTGATTTGAGGGAAATATTAGTCCTTGCTCCAGCCTCTCTGCCGAGCTTTGAGCTCTCGCGATCGCAGCCAGCTTACCTTCCTGTCTAGTGGTGAATCTGTCACGGTCGCCATGCACCGGCGCAGGTTCATGCTGGTCATGACCCGTGAACGGGCAACATTGCCCAGGACCTGTCGAGTGGCCAACATGGTGACAACCGTGGTCCTGAGAACTATGAGGGGTTCAGAGATAACAAAGCAATTTGGTCAAATTCCAACGCTTAGGATTTGTAGTAGGAAGGAAGATGGTCAAGAGGTTGACAGGAAGCCTCTAGGAACTCGACCAAGAAGAAGAATTGGTTCTTGGGAGGAGGAAGAAAAAAAGATGTTTTGATGGAAGAGAAGAGAAAAGGTGGAGAGTTTTGTGGTTTGCGATTAAAGATGCTACTTTTGGGCTACCTTGGCCGCCGGTACTACGGTACTACGGTAAAGGGAAGTTGCTAATGCCTACTGGTCCAAATCGCCGCTTAAGTGGCCAGGCTTGCTAGGTACCAGAAAGTATCAGGGTACTTCGGCTAAGACGAAGAGGTACCTCCACTGTCTATGGTGTCACCCGGCTGAATGGACGAATCAGAACGCATCCGATTACTTCAATTCCAATCTGTGACCTCACACTGCTTCCACACTTGATTCCCGGGGATCAGCCACCACGTTGCGATAAGGGAAAACATTGGCTCAACCATCTGTCCTTATTGAATAAGAGGGTCGTCATTGTTACCAAAGATTCAAGATTCAACTGACTTCCTATCTATAAGGTCTTTGAAATTGGTCTTCACCCTCAAGCACAGGGCACTTGAAACAGAGATTATCCAAGCACTAAATAGCGCAAAGTCGGATTTTTCTTATGAATGCGCGGAATGTGAATGGATGAAAGCGGGAGTAACCATGGTGCAACTTTAACTATGTAAAATATTCCCGGACTTAAATGTGAGTCTGATTAGCTGGATGTTGCTTAGTGAATTATTGTAGTATACTACATGTACAAATCATCTGATAGTAGGTATCAATCAATCAGAACATCGATATTCGTAAGAATATACAAAACACTTAAACACTCAGTCTGACGTTCCCATATTCTTTACAAGCAAGCAGTAGCAGCAAGTTTTGCTGATACTCAATCGGCAAGTCAGGATAGAAGATGGGTTTCTACAATTTTTCTTTGATTTTCCATAGCTAGCTCAAGCCTCGTTGCATGTGCAAGCTGACTTATCTATGACCTAGCTTCCTCCCAATCCCTGTTTACTTGTGAGACCTTTAGGGTAATAAGCGCCGCAAATCAACACCTTCAGTGAGACAGCTACCTAGGTAGGTAGCTTCACTGTAACAGCGTCAAAACAATGAATAAGGAATACACAGTCATCCTGCAATGTGATTGTAAATTACCTCCTAGCTATTGGTGAGCTTTGAAACCAAAACATATGCCGCGTACCTCGTTCCTGAGCTCAATGTACCTGTGAAATAACCGCAGGTACCTCTTCATAACAAAGTAACGCCGTAGTGCGTAGCCCTGAATCGCTTCAAAAATGCAAGTAGGTCCACATTTAGAGGTCTGCAGGTCAAAATCGACAGGCCGAGACAAATTTTGCTGAGTCTGGAGACCAGATTGGTGGACCTGAATTGGCCAATCAGCGCAAGCCTAGAAGGGCAAGGAAAAACCCCCCACGTCAAAGTTGCCTCGGTGTATGTTTGTCACCGAGTCGTTTGAGCTCGACGCATCGGTAGAAGGGTATTGTTAATAGTATGACTCTGGTTGACTGATGACATCATTTCAGAAATACGACCGAGGTGACATCCCATTAGTTTTTGTGTTCGTCCGAAGGAAAATAAAATGTCTAGTCACATCTCTTAAGTATATGTAGAAATTCCCATGGTTGCGCTTACGAATGACGCCGACAATGCCGCTCGCCCGGTCCTGCAAAGCGGATGGAGCCGGGTCAAATTCGGAGGCGCGGAACATGTGAACCGTAAAGAACGCAATGCAGGTGCAAAAAGCTTGGGCCACGTACTTATGTAACTACATGTATTCTGCCACTGCAAGAAAGTGCTTACACTAAAAATGTTCGACCCCACCAAAATTTCCACAAGCGAGAAATCTCCAAATCAACTTACCTAATACCATTTCAGCGATAGCGACGTCTCCTACCACCAGTAAGGTTCTGATTCTGCAGATCTAGCACGGGAATTAAACTGAAGTTATTACCTATTCGATCGCCAACCAAAATGGGAGTCACCAACAAGCGTACGCTGACCAAGACCCGTCGAAAGACGAGAGATCTCGATCAGATCAAAGCCGACCTCCTCTCACCGAAACACCTCGCTCAGTTCAAGCAGACGAAGGCGCCCGAAGATCTACCAGGCCTAGGAAAGTGGTATTGTACCGAGTGTGCTAAGTGGTACGAGACGGAAGTGAGCCTCGTCGTGCACAGGAAGGGGAAGCCACACAAGAGAAGGTATGCATTATCCATGACAAGTGCACGTCGCATTGGGCATCTAGTCTAACAGTCGATATAGGGTCAAGCAACTTCGTGAAGAACCATATACGCAGAAAGAGGCCGAGGCTGCCATTGGCCTACGAACCGACAATCAAGGTCCCTACCGACAAGATACGGCAGCCGAAAACGAGATTACCATGACGACATAAACGGATAGAATCCTCTGAAAGATTTATCCCAAAATCCGACTCTTGTGATACTCTCTGGAACAATAAAACAACACCCCATCCACCGCATATTCACGGGTCCAGTGTGATACACCAAGATGTATAATACTGCTCCAGGCTCTATATAGCCGAGGATATTGAGAGATAGTAAGGTCTTCGGGTTGCGACAAGTTTCGACTTCGCTCATTTCAGACCACGAGCTCTCGGTCTAACGAGGCCGCTTGCACGACCTCTCGTTGTTCCACCTCTACCCCTCGACTGAGTGCCACCTCTCGATGAAGAAGGCAAACGAGATTGGCGAGTATCTGGTGTCGTAAATTTCTTGGGAGTCGGTTTAGAGACGGTCGGCGGATGCTCTACGAATGATGTATCCGTAGTCCTAGAGAGATAATTAGAGTCTTATTTGAGAGCCTAAGACCAAATACACATACATGAATGTCGTCTCCCCATCCAATTCGTGTCCTCGTTCTGCACTTCTAGATCGACCTGTGGGGGGTTGCTCCTCGTTAAGCTTCGCTCTACGAAATGATTCCGCGATTGGTCCCTGCATTGTAAATTATTAGACATAATTAGGTGTTATGAAAGTAGAGCACCTCCATACCTCCGGAAAGTCGACGCAGAAAGCATTCATATTCAGGCCGTAGAGAAAGCTCGCAAAGTCCTCACTAAAGCGCGCGAGGCTCTCATGCATAAGTTGGAAGTGCATCATGTTAGCCTCTAGATCGGCAACAGCGTCAGAAAGTTCGGCGAAGGCGGGCTCGAAAACATTTAGCGGGAACGGCTCGCTGCCCTCGACGCTCCGCTGAGCTGATTCGCGGAACGAGGAGCGGGAGGAGGGGCGGAGGGGTGTCGTAGGACGCGATCGCGACGTAGAGCGCGGTCGTCTACCGCTGTCGTGGCCTTCGCTAGCCATGGTTGGGATTCACAAGAGTGCTTGTAAGTCAAAATAGAATTGTGTACCGGATCAATTGGGAAATTGTATATTGCAACCGAAGCAGATAGGCAGGCGTCGTCAAAAAAACAAGTACTCGTGAATTGCAAACAATCAACATCGGATTCTTAAATGTCGATGCTTGGCAACCCATGCAATATTTCCAGGGTTGCTCGTAGTGGGGTCTCAGCTCAAACCTCCCACTACTTTAGGTATGCTACTACAGTATGTATTTATCAGGCACGTGCTAAACTGCTACTTCGATTTCCAAGGTTCATCTTTTTACCCAAAGTGACGTAAACTCTGCTCGCAATAACGCAGTCCAAGACCTCGCATAATGGCATACATTAGGTACATTAGCATGCTAAGGTGAGGGGTGAATATAGTCTTAAGGATTATTGTGTAATTAGAAACCATGTTAAGATCATTTCAAATTTTTAAATATATATCCAAATTTTAATATAATTTTTAAGCTTTTAACTAATATAAAAGTATTTTAATAAAAAATATTATGTTATAATAGTAATAATTTTATATTATAATATTATCTTATATAATATTAAACATAATAATATTTTTATATTTAATAAATAAGTAACATATATTTTATATTATTTACTAATATGTAAACTTACTTTAATATAATAACTCGTTTAAAATATATTATTATTAAAATCATTTTAAAATTATGTTTTATTAATAACCTTATAATCTTTAAAACCTTTTAACTTTAATATAATTTTTACATAGAAAATTTAATAAAAGTATTATAAAATGTATTTTAATATTTTAAATATTAATTTAACTTTTAATAGTATATATATATATATAAAGTTATTATTTTTTTAATAATATATTTAATATAAAATATATAAAATAAATTGTTATTTTAATATAAAATAAATAAATAAAGGTATAATTGGTAAATAGTTATTTATATATATATAATATATTAATACTTATAAAATAATTATTTTAACTTTTAAAATAATATTAAAAATATTTGAAATTAAATATTTTTGGTTTAGCAAAATATATATATTATATTATATTTCATTAAGTACTTTATTTTTTTTTTATTTCCTTTTTATTATTTGCTTTTACCTTTAGGTTAAGCTTTTATAACTTTTTGAAAATAAAAGCTAAGGGATTATTTAGATAATTTATAAAATATTTGTTTACTTTTTTTTTCAATTTTAACTTATTTACTTTTTTCTTTAAAAGTTTTATATCGTATTAGGTAGGTTTATATTTTTATTATTATGGTAGGTTTATATAAATATTAAATCGGTAAAAAAAATTCGCATAATTATATTTATAATTTAATAATAAATTCTTTAATTTTATATAGTTTATATGAAATTTTACGTAAGTTTTAAGGTTATAGAAAATTATTAACAAATTATTAGTAAGTAATATTTTAAACCGGTATTTTAAAACTTACATATATATTACTATTAAAGTTTTTTAAATGAATTTTTAATATTTAAAATAGGTTTAAAAAAATTAAAGATTTTAATAAAATCATCGAAGTTAAATTTTTCTTCGAGCTTATTTTAAATTCGGTTTATATTTTATTCCTTATATAATTTAAATTTTTTGTTCGCTACTTCTATTCGAAAAATGTAATCTTATTAAATTGTAAATAAAGTTATAATAATAAAAGGATATATAACTTATTTTAAAGTTCTTTAAAGCTTTATGCTTTTAAATTATTAAATTATTTTTAAAGCATAATTAAGTTATAAAAAAGGTATAAGATAAAATTTCTTTTAGTTAATTATCCTTGCTTTTAAGGGTATAATAAATAATTAAGTTTAATTGTAAGCTACTTAATAATAGTAGAAATGAAATATATATAAAGGCTTAAGTTAATTTAATCTAGGAGTTTATGGCCAAGTCCTATATAATATTATTTGCTTATTTTTTAGTATATTTTTTACGAAGGTTACTAACTTATATTTTACTTACGTTTAATATTTTTTAAGTAAAAATTTTTAGTTTTGCTTATAAAGATTTAAAGATTAAATAAGTATAAAGATTATTAGCATATAATTTAAAACATATTATTTATAACAACTTTAGCTATATAGGCTAATTTTAATTTATTAAAAAATATAATAATATAATAAAAGAATTTAAATAAATTTAAAAGCTTTTTAATTTTTACCGTTTCGTTATTCGTAGTTTTTTAACCCTATTAAGCTTAATTTATAATTAAAGGTTAATTTATAAGCTGGGTTTAATTAATAACTAAAATTTAATTTTCATTTTAAGGTTAATTTATAATTAAAGTTTAACTTTTAATTTATATTTAATTTTAACTATTACTATTTACAATGGCTAATAATAATATAATTATTTTTTATTATAATATAACTAAATTACATATAAGGAAATTTAAAAAACGCATATAATTAAAGGAAAGGAAAATATTCTTATATTTAATTAAACTTTAATAGTTATTTTTTAAAGTTTAATATAATATATAATTTAATTATAATTTAAATTTTATTTTAAGTTTAAAATTTAACTTAAGATTATGTTTAAATATTACCTATATAAGAATAAAGCTATTAAAGTGGACCTTTTTATTTAAAATATTTTACTTATATTTTAAAAAGTTAAACTATATATAACTTATTATAAATATTTTACGCTTAATTAGTTAATTAAAGTGTATTAAAATTTAAAAGAATTAAAGGCTTTAATTATAAAAATATTTATATAAAAGTGATTAGAAATAATAATGGGAGGCTTTTAAATAAGCATTATTAGGGATAAAAATAAGAAATATTTAAAATTAACTTAAAATATTATTATATATAAATAGGTAAGGCTATAAACCAGTAAATATAAACCAATTATAAAGTTTAATATTTAAATTATTATAATTTTAAGCCTTAATTAATTTATACATATTAATATTTTATAAATATATATATATATTTAGGTTATTTATTTAACTATTTAATATTTTCGGAACCTATATTATTATACCAAAGTAATTTAAATAATTAGTTAAAAAAATTATCCCTAAAAAATGTTAATATAATAATGATAATTATAATATATTAAGGTTCCTTAGTAATTTAATTAAAATAAAGATATTATCTTAACTTAATTTAATAGTAAATAAAAATATAAATTTTAAAATTATAAGTAAATATATTAGGCGTGTAGTTATTAAATAATAGGCTTATAATAATTTTAAGGCTAAGTTAAAAAATTTATTGTTAGCTACCCTTAATAATATTTTATTAACGTTGTTAAATAATGTTATACCTAATAATAATAGAATTAATATAAGTATGCTAATAAAGTATAATACTTTAATAATTACCTAAGATATTTTTATAAAAGTTTTATACCTTGGAAATAATGCCGGATTTATGCTAATTATAAAAACTATTAATAGCCGAACCATTAATACTTATATAATTAATAAAGGAGTAGATAATATTACTATTATTAATAATATTATTAATATTAATAATACCTTAAAAAACAAATATGTTAAAAAAGTGGGATTTAATAAGCTTATAAATTTAATAAAGATAAATATATTCTAAATTAACATTAAGTTGATTTTATAACTTTAAAATAAAACGGAAAAAGTCATTTATAAACTTAAAATCCATACATTATTAGCTTTTTATATTATATTAACTGTTTAAAAAAATTAATATTACATTTTTTATTAAGCTTATATTTAATTAATAAAGGTTTTTTAATTAGTAAAAAGTTTAATAAAAATCAAATCTATTATCTCGTAAAAAGATATGTTAAAATTAAACCTAGTGAATAATTTATTATTATAGAAACTATATAAGATAAATATTAAATTAAATTATACTCGCTTATTATTACAAACCAAAGTATAATAAAATATATTAGTTTTTAACTTTTTTAATATTATTAAAACCTTACTTTTTTTACCATATATTAATAAAAATATTTATTATAAAATGGCCTATTATATGGATAAACCGGTGATAAATCCTTAAAAAACCCATTAATAAAGGAAGTTAATTTATAACATGTTAGGAAAATTTTTCTAATATTTTAATAAAAGCCTAATCTTCTTATTAAACTTTATTTATTATAAATATATTAATATTAATTATATTAATATTAAATTTAAATATAAAAGAGGTTATTTTAAAAAAGTTATATATTATAGTTTTGATTTTATAAAATAAGTTAAAGATTTAAAAACTATTAGAAAATCACTTATAATTATATAATAAGTTTTTAAATAATAATACCTATCACTAATGCTTTAAATGTACTTAAACTTTATAAGTATTTTATAATTCACCCTTGGCTATATTAAATTAATATTAGTTAAAGATAAAAGTATTATGTTATACTTAAAAAGTATAATAAATTAAATTAAGCCTATTATTATTAACTATTATTATAATCTTAATAATATCTTAATGTGGCCTATATTTTTTATTTTTGCTTATAAGATTTAATATATTTTTAATACTTATTATAATTAATTTTATATTATAAAATTAACATTTTTTTATAAGGATAAACTAAAACTTAAAACATATAAAAGGGAATATTTCATTTAAAACTTCGCCTTTTATAAAGTATTGTCCTTACCATTTTAGCTTTTTATAAATATATTTAAGTTATATTATAATATATATTATAATATTTTAAGCATATATTTAATAGGCAAGTTTTTCATGTTAAACCAATAGTTATAAAAGCATAATATATTACTACTTATACTTAATTTATTTAATATAAATATTGCAAATATATTTAAGGCTTTAATATATATTTAAAATATTAACTTTAGGTAAGAAATAAAAGTAAATAAGGAAAAGTTATTCGTTTATTCATACATACATTATATAATTAAAGATATACCATAATAATAAAAACTATTAAACTATTTAAGCTATTAAGTAAACCAGCCTTATAAGTATTATATAATAAAAAAAAATAGGTATAATAACCTAAGCTTTAATATTATATAATAAAATTATTATCATACATACTTTTAAAGTAATATTAGCTAAGTCCATTTAATATAGCAAATTATAACTTAAAAAAAAGTATTTACAAATCTTAGTATTCATTTAAATAAAAACCTAATAAAAAACCTTAATTTTTTCTTTTTAACTTTTAATATAATTTAAACTTAACCTATAAATATAACTTATTTAAAATATTAGAAACTATCACATATACTTTATAGCTTTTTATTTAAAAAGATTAAATTAATTTTTACCTTTGCCGTTATTATAAAAGTTTGCTTAATATATTAATCTTTTATAATACTTTTAAAATAGCCTTATTTTTAAAATTTTAAGAAATATTTGGATTTTTAGAAAATTATAAACTACTTATATAAGGCTATAATACTTTTAATTTTACTTCGATATTAGCTTAAAGGTTATTATATTAAAAAAAAATACCAGCTACTCATTCTTACATATGCTAAAAATTACCTTAACATTAATAAATATATAAAAGCTATTAAATTAAATATTTAACCAGCCTTTTTTAAGCCTATAAATTAAATTGTTATTATATGTTAAACCTTTATGTAATTTATCATTATAATATTTAACAGATTTACCAAGCCTTATAAAAATATTATATAAAAAATTATAATAAGTAAAAAAGTTTTATAGTTTTTTTATAAAATTTTAACAATTAAAAGTGAAATAAAGTTAATAAAAAAAGAAGCAAATAAAAAGTTGTATAACATAAAAGGCATTAAATAAAATATTAATAAAAAAAAAGGTAAGGTAACCCCACTAATTTAAAAACTTTAAATTAGCTCCCTTTTTAATTAATTAATGCTTAACCCATTATAATAAAACTTACCCTCGCTTCCTTTTAAAATTAACATATTTATATTACAAAGGAAATAAGCCAATTTAAAGGTAAAAATCCTTTAATTTACCAATTAAATATTCCTACCTAACATTTATATAAGCTTATATATTCCTAATATTATAATATAGTTTAAATCTTATAATCTTATATTAACTCTTTTAGGTGAGAAAAAACATACGTAAGATAATTACAATTTATATTAATTAAATAAATATTAAGTTTTTATAGGGAATATAAGTTTAAAATTTTAACAATTAACCATTAAAATATAACAGCTATGTTAATTAATAAGGAAAATATAAAACAAATATTACATTATTTTTATAGTAATAACTTTAAAATAATTATACCTAAGTTATATGTTATATTTTAATTAACTCGTTTAGCTTATCCTATCTTATTATACACTATTAATTTGTTATTTAAATATCGTAATAATAAAAATAATTAAAATAACTTTTCCCTTAATATTATATTAAATAGCTTTTATAAAATACTATTTATTATATATAAAATAAGCCCTAATATAATTAAGTTATAAATAAATTCATACTTATATATTAAAAAGGTTTAAAATAATATAAGCAATAATAATTTTATTTAAAACTTATTTAAAGCTTTTTTAAGGGATTATAACCATTTCCTAAATATATTAAATTACACCATTTTATAGTAGTTAAAAAAGTATACTTTCACGGAATTATAAGTTTACATAACATATATATACTTAATAACTTTTAATATAAAAACTTATATTAGGTTAATAAATTAAAAAAACAAATTTACTTTTTTATTAAAAACTTCGTTAAGATTTATAAGATTAATTAATAAGATTTTATATTTATATAAGTTAATAATATATTTATTTTTTAACAAACATTATTTAATTAACTATTTTTAATAATTACTTTTATTACATCACATATATTGCCTTTATATCGTAACTATTTACTTAAACATCCACTCTATAATTTAACAAACCGCCAATCTATTATAAAGCTACCCCACATAAGTTTTAAATAAGTATAAATAGTTTTAAGCGTTAATAATTCATTGTTATTTATAAATTATAATATTTAAATAATATAAACCAGCCTTTTATAATAGCGGTTTATATATAAGTATTAAATATACTACTTTCTTTAATACATAATTTCAAAATAAAATATAATAAATATCTATAATAAATATATAAGATTTAATATTTTCACTTAATAAGGCAATATATATACTTAAAAATAATAGAAATTAATCGAACTTAATTTTAAAATTAAATACCTAAATAAGCCCTTATTAATAAAAATAAAATCTATAACTAATATTACTTTTAAAAAGATTTATTTATTAATTTAATCTTAACTTTATTAAAAATGCTTACTAATACTTATTTAAATACCCTTATAAATAATCTATTCACTTAAGCCTTATATACCCTATATAAAGGTAATAAAAAAGTAATAAGCCTTAACAAAGTCCTTGTAAACATTTTATATAATATTTATATATAAGAAATCGCTATAACCATTATTAATATTAAAGGAATTTTTTTTAAACAACATAAAATTAACATAGTTTTTAAAGTTATTTACATTAATATAAATTAACTTAAAGTTTAAAGGTTTAATAATAATTATCTAATTAATTATATTCGCCTTTTATTGAAAAAGATAATACTTTTGTTTATTTCCACCCCTAATAATAATTTAAATGGGAATATTAAATACTTTTCTTTCGAAGTTTTAACAGTAAAAAAGGTTAATATTAAAAATAAGCCTTAATACCTTATAAGCAAGAATATTAAAATATTTATAAGCATTTAATATTAATATTTATTCGTAAAAATATTTAAATATTAAACTATACTTTACTTAATGTTTATTTAAAAAATAAAAACTAATAAATATTTTCAATACTTAAGTTATTAATAACGTTAAATCTAAGCACTTATGCGGATTTCATATTATTTTACGTAATATACCCGAATAAAGGTTTAGTTTTTTATATAACATTAAACTTAAAAACTTATGAAATAAAAAGGAATTAAATTAAGATAATTTAAATTTAAAATTATTTATAAAAAGGAATTAAAAGGATAATTAAGTAAAGTTAAAACTATTTATAAAAAAAAATTAAAAAAATAATTAAATAAACTTAAAATTATTTACCAAAAAAAAAAATTATAATAATAACCCTTAAAATAGCTAATATATAACTTTAAATATTAAAAATATTTCATATATATATATCCTACTTTTATATAAATACCTTTAACAAATTATTAATATATATATGCTATATATATAATTATTATATAACTAATATATATATATATATTTTATAAATATTACATATAATATAAAAGTAAGTATATAACATTTTAAATCTTATTTCTTTAAAAATTTTACATTTCTTTTTATTAAAGTTTTTCTTCCAACTTTAATTTTAAAATCTTTACTATTATTATATATAACTAAGCTAAATTGTTATTATTATCGCATATAAGTAAGTTAAATCGTTATTATTCCTTTATATCTTTTTAAAACATAAACTTAATTAAACTAAGCTTTTCTAAAACCTTTTTTATCTAATTTATTACTACCTTATTATTACCTTAGGTAAGATTAATTTTATCTATTATATTATTTCTTATTACTTATATTTATTATATAATAGTAATCCTTTAAAGCTAAGCATTAAAAAGTTTACTAGTTAAAGTTTATTATAAAAATAAGCATTTTTATCTTATTATTTTATCATTATTACATAAGCAAGTTAATTATAACTTATCATTATAAAAGAATAATATTTTTAATTAAAAAACTATATATTAAAACAAGTATATTAGGTAATTTAAGTATAAGTTATAATTAAATAAAGCTATCGTAATATTTAAAAATCCAATTAAAAATATTAAATTAATGTAAAATATAAGTATTAAAAGCTAATAAAAATGGGATAAAAATTAGAAAATTCGAATCGTAAATATTAAATATCTTTTATATTTTACACGCACCTTTTAAATTTAAACGCGTGGCTTAATATACGCAATAATTATATTAAGTAATAATTTATTATAATAGTATTTTAACCTTTTAAAGCTAGTACATTAATATTATTAATACATATATACAAATATTATTAATATAAATACATTATATTATTAATAAATAACATTTAATATTATTAATATAAGTATATTAATATTACCCATATTAATATTAATATGCTTTACCTCACTATATTTTCACTATATATTAATAATATTAAGCAATTATAGCTTCGAATATTTATTAATAATAAAATTTTAAATCATTACAATTTTATATATATAAATATCGCTAATTAATAGCAAAGTTACATTTACTTATAACCAAAGAAAAAAACCCATTA
This sequence comes from Hypoxylon sp. CO27-5, assembly GCA_002120305.1. Lineage (NCBI taxonomy): Eukaryota > Fungi > Ascomycota > Sordariomycetes > Xylariales > Hypoxylaceae > Hypoxylon > Hypoxylon sp. CO27-5. The sequence goes on along the minus strand of KZ112534.1, from coordinate 119,199 downwards.
GTTTATTTAAAATTATTATATTTAAGCCTAATAAGTTTAATAATAACTTATATCGTTAAAATTAAATATAAACATATAAACATTATTAAATATAATGCTTATATATAAGAAATTATATATAAGATTATAAATAATATAAACCAATTACTATTATATAAATTAAAGCATTTTAATAATATATTAATATTAAAATTAAAATAAAATAAATAGCCTAAAAGTATTTAATATTAAATAACATAATTAAATACTTAAACAATTTTACATTACTAATATATTATTAAAATTATAAATTATAATAACATAAATATTACCATGCCTTAAATATAATGGTAAAAATAATTAACTAACCATATTAAAATATAATATTATAATTAATAAAACATTAAAATTAATCCTATCTATTTTTAAAAGAAAATTTTCCTTAAAATATTATATTAATTAAAAAACCATAATAATCTTTAATATTATCTTTAAAATTTATTATAATAAAAAATATATAAAAATTTTATAATATAAAATAATCTTTAAATAATATAAATATTTATTAAATAAAATAATTATTTATAACAATATATATATATATATTTAAATTATTTCCTTAATTAAAATATTTATTTAATAAAATAATTATAATATTAAAATTAATTTATTTTCTAATAAACCTATTAAATACATTATATCTTAATTTACTATTATATTTACCAAAGCGAAATGCTTACATGCAAAACATATTTAAGTGATAATATTAGCCTAATATGATTTCAAATTTCTATAATAATCCTTAAGACTATATTCACCCCCTACCTCGGCGCGCTAATGTAATTTGCCCAGCTAAATCCATAGTACCTTGGCTTCATTCAGTGTACTAACCAAAATGAATTCATGGTGTACTTTCTTTTCCAATCCAAAACCCTAAAACGCTCTATGCTGTCGTCCTAATAGTATACATGTTTATTTCTAACGTCTCGTCGTACTCAAAAGTTTCGAATTCTTCTCAAAGGATCGAAAACAGAAATTAATATAAAGTACATATGTACTCAATCAACACTTACTAAGGATTCAGTACTTAACACCCTTGCCCTACTTGTATGTAGTTCTAATACGCGAGATCCGAATACGATAAAACGATTGGCTCGACAAGGGGGATACAGCTATTACCTCCCTGTGTACGTCAACACCAAGAGCTCCAACCTCTTGGAGGCCTTTCCTAACATTACATTGTCTAAGACGTTGCTTTCGCGTCCTGTCAGCAAGTCAACATCTTGCGACGGGGCTTTTCCCGCCCTAGATAACACCCCAACCTCATTCGTAGGAGAAATTACGCTTATACGGCGATACGGTGGCTCGGGTCCGCCGGACATTTGAGTGAGCTCTTAGGGATTGTCTTGGACCCTTACCTATGAAAACGCCAGCGCTTTTCCTACCACAGCCATTTCTTTTCTCCACAGCTCCGAGACTTTGCTTTATTACTAGTCGCCTTGCAAGTCGTCCGAATTCCAATTTACAGTCTTCACTTCATACTTCAAAGGTCTCGCGCGCATTCTCGTGCCCCGCTCTTCCTCTGACTCGTCCGTCATCAGAATCTGCACAGCCCCGCGGATCTCTGTTACGGCGTTTCGAGAGTGATACCAACGCACACCAATTTAATTCCCCGTCGCGACACTTCCGAACAGGTAAATCTTATTCCGGGAGGCGCAAATTCTCAAACTACAGTTATAAAGGTGAACAGTGCCTAGAGAGTCGAGCCTCACGTGCGCTGTATATTGTGCCATTGGTCGCATTTGGTGCCCTAGCAATCTACGGCTTGATATATTACGACTTCGAAGAGTCGCAGCTAGTCCAAGAAAGCGCTGGAGCCTTCTCCAGCGAAGAGGTTGAAGAAATAATGGCACAGCTTCCGGGAAGGCCGGGGAATTTAACCCCGGAGGAGGACGAGAAGCTGCGCAAGTTTTGGGAGATGTTCTTGCAGGTATGCGGCGTCCTGGGCGATGATACTACAGCCGCTGAGACGGACGCCGCATCTGAAACTCCGTCGAGGACAGATACCGAGAAGCCTAAGAAGAGTCGGATGTCCCTATTCAAGAAGAAGAAGGATAAGGAAAAGGGAAGCGGAAGTGGAACTTCTACACCTACCAAGGTTTCCGGGATGGACAGCATCAAGGAAAACGATCCGGAAGACAAGTGGGGTGAGAACAAGGCGTACCTTGAAACCCTAGCCACACACTCCCCAGAGCAAATAAGAGCTACAATTTGGTCCATGGTCAAGCATGACCATCCTGATGCTCTTCTCCTACGGTTCTTGAGAGCCAGGAAATGGGACTTGCAAAGGGCGCTCGTTATGTTAATGTCGACAATGAACTGGAGATGTTCAGAGGCGCACGTTGATGACGAAATCATGGTAAACGGCGAAGAATATGCCGCCATCAACGAGAAGAGTAGTGACCCGAAGACCAAAAAACTAGCAGAAGACTTCCTAGCCCAAATACGTATGGGGAAGAGTTATTGCTATGGAATTGATAAAGCGGGCAGGCCCATTTGCATTGTCAGAGCTCGCTTGCATAGGGCTGGTGAACAGTCCGAGGAGGGACTCGAGCGGTTCACTGTTTACTTGATTGAGACGACCCGATTCATGTTAACTCCTCCTGTTGACACTGCTGTGGGTGTTCCGGAATAATTGCGAAATGAACATCAAGACTAATATTAGCAGTGCGTCCTCTTCGATCTGACTGGATTCTCACTAGCCAATATGGTAAGGCGAAGAAACGTCTCAAACCAGAAATGGTCGAAGCTAACCTACCGCAGGACTACACGCCAGTCAGGTTCATGATAAAATGCTTCGAGGCAAACTATCCCGAGAGTTTGGGAGTGGTTCTCGTTCATAAGGCGCCCTGGGTCTTCCAAGGTGCGTTACTCGGTTCATTATTTTCCCCTATGAGTTTTAACCAATTTTATAGGTATCTGGAAGATTGTTAAGGGCTGGCTTGACCCAGTGGTCGCAAGCAAAGTTCACTTCACCAACACGCTCAAGGACCTAGAGGAGTTCATTGCTACGGAGAGGATACCTACCGATCTAGAAGGCACATCGGGCTACACTTATGAATACAAGGAGCCGGTGCCAGGAGAGAACGCCAAAATGAAGGACATCGAAACGAAAGAGAAACTCCTGCAGGAGCGCGAGGCGCTCTACGAGGAGTACGAGGGCAAGACGATCGAGTGGATAAATGAGTCGGACGCTACTAAGAGAGCTGCTCTTCACTCAGAGCGGGACGCCGTAGCCAAGAAATTGAGAGAGCAGTACTGGCGCTTAGATCCTTACCTCAGGTCGAGATCGTACTACGACAGGATAGGCGTTATCAAGCCTGACGGGACGGTTGATTATTACCCTGCGACAATTGCCCCCACTGCCGCCAACGGGACTGCCGCGGCAATAGCAGCTGGTGAGACGGCAGCTGACGATGTAGATTGAAGGGCTAAAGGGCTATGTAGAGGGATATATCAAAAGATGGGAAACACACTTGTGGGCAATCCGCATAGATTAGGACAGGTTTAATATCACCAAGAAACCATGATCGGGAAGTAGCAAATTTTTTCTTATCATTGTGAAATTCACCATCTACCGTTTGATCTGATAGTTGCCTATCTAAGACTAAATACGTCGCCACTTTAGCCCGGGGGCGCCTTCACTGTAATTTGTTTTGTTACATCTTAGATTTGATATCCTCAAAGAGGGCCTTGAGTGCCTCCATGTCTGTCTCCTGCTGAGGCCACCCTACCCCAAGTCCTTGCTTTTCATCCGGTTTGGGGATCTACAGACGTGTCAGCAGGGAATAGCGTTCAGATAAATGGGCTAACTGCAGGGTCTTACCATGTGGAAGTGAACCTATAATTTGAGATAGTCATAGTCAGCCTGTCATTCATACAAATTCACACAAGGTTACGCCGCTCATTCCTTATTTTTCTTCCTTTTTCATACGCTGTAAAGGAGAAGTAGACCGATGAAGGAGTTAAATAAAATGAGGGGAGATGGACTCACATGATCCACAACCTGGTGGGCGATGCGGCCGTTATTCTGAAGGATGTTGTAGTTGACGGCGCCGGTAGCGGTCACGAGCTTCTTAGCTACGGGCAGAATCTCGCTCAGTTGGTCGTCGGGGATGTCAGTGAGTTTCGCGCCGTGGAACTTGGGGATGACAAGCTGTATGTATGAGGCCAGAGAGTTAGTGAGCGCTTTTATATAACGGTTGGCTTTTTATTTCGTTATGCTAGTATAGTAGTAAAATCCGAGGTATTCAAGGGACTAAGATGAGATATATTGAGGTATCATGTCTTACAGCGTGGCCCTTGCTCAGAGGGTTGATGTCGAGGAAAGCGAGCGTCTTGTCACTCTCAAAGAGCTTGAAGCAGGGAATCTCTCCTACATTCTGACTGTTAGTTGACGTGCTAGATGCTATAGACGTTCTATACACTTTCAGTTACATGAAGAAGAAAACATGTTAAACAAGCCTGAGCGTGGAAATTGGCTAGGATTCAAAACCTATGAACACCATCAAGCTGGGAATACTTGCCTTTAATGATCTTGCAGAAGATGCAGGCTGCCATCTTGAATGTCAATTGACTTGCAGTTACAGGTACAGGATATGTTGGGATGGAGACGTGGACCTTGATGGCTCCTTAGGTCTAGATAGAACCGTACTTAGTGCTTCTTTAAGGCGCAACATCACACCAGCAGAATAAGACGTCACATCCAGCAGCGGAGGGGCACAAAGCTACCCCGCCTCCGCCTGCCCACTGCTAGGCACACCACGGCAAAATCTCGGCAAATGAGATGCTGGTGGTTTACAAGAAAGAAGCTGTCTTCGCTATACGTACATCTTTGACGGATAGATGCAGTAAACGCTGGCAGAGGTATTCTCATGCGTCCAAGAGCTGAAAATTATTGTATTTAATATATATTGGTCATAAGTCTATTGAAGTATCATTACTATTCGATAGCATTGCTCGCCATATAAGATTTTTTATTATAGAATGAGGTCGCGAACAGTTGTAACGCAGCATTAAACGGACCGGTTTGAATTATTAGTCGAGGGTAAATACAAATGAAGAATAAGTTGCCCGATTGAAACGGTGTATGTGGGGTGACAGACAAGTTGAACATTGCTGCTGGAAAGGGAAAAAAAAATTAAGATAAAAAATTACCCAAACAAAATTGAATCTGGAACTTCCAGAGTATTGTTTCCAAAGATTAATGTAAAGGAGCTTTTTGGGTTGCACAAGGTTGAGTCAGGTAAAAGGCATGAGTCAAGTACTTTTATGCAATCCCGCTCCTAAGAATTCGGAGGGGTAATTGACTATTATATGCGTAAAGGCGCTCGGCCAATCGGAACAGGGCACAGTTCCCGAGTAGGCGGGGCGCGCACTGTGGCCATGAGCAGACATAAACAAGCCTGCTATTCCATGAACTTATGGTTACGACATAGCTTAATTACTGTGCAAACTATCAACTAGACTTCCTCGCTCGATTTATCTTCGCTTTAGAGCTCTGGTTTCTTGGCCGAACGTATCGAACAAGCCCTTTTGCGTGGCGTTCTCTTTGCGTAGACGTTCTCTTTGTGTAGAGATTTGATCTTGTCCATCGGCTGGTTTCTGGTTGAGTTCGGACGGGAAATCGGAATCATCCCCGGACTACACCGGTCCTCAATACTCGAATCACTCTCGGAAACGCTGAAGATTGCAGGGAATATAAGCTTTAATGGGCCACGCCACTTTCTCGAGAGAGTATTCCTGCTAGTACGGTGGAATATTTCTATAAAACTTAGGCAACATTAGTAGAACAAGGCCAGTATCCTCCTACTAACGACGCATACGCTCCAATAGAACTCCATGGCCTTCTTGATCATCACCGTAGTTATGAACAGCCTCCAAGGCTTTTGCATCGGGCAAGACGAAACGGCAAATCGTAGAAGTTGATTTCTTGTTGGTCTGTATTGTAGAATTACCTCTAGCTTAGCTCCGGTGGCTTGTAAAACAACGTTGAATACAGCGAAAGATGGTGTTCAACGTTGGGAAGTTCCCGGGCGATTAGTTCAAGGCCGCTAATACGTTTGAGGTGTGGAGTTGTCTGTGTGATAACAGGGCCATTTCCCTTCAGAGACGACCTCTTTGATCTCTTCGTCGGAGTACTGCAACAGCACCCTTAGACGTTTGTCTTCGGAAACGCTTAGGGAGCCTCCATAGTAAAAGTAAGGTTCTAGTGGACTATTAAGCGACGAGGCGACAGAATGATACGAAGATGATGAGCTAGCTATTGTCATAAAAGAAACCTGAAAAGAAAAGTTACAATGGTAAGAGAGGATGAAAACAGTCGAAGCGAGATCAGAAGTGAACAATCTCGAATGAAATTTGCAAATCCCTCTAGATGAAAAAATGCTTAGTAGGTAATCACGCCTGAAGCGATCCTATCTCCAATGCTAGAAGATAATAATTGTGAAGTTTGCCTCGGTCCTACCACAGTTCACATTAACATTAGCCGTAAGGGCTTATTAGAGAGAGAGAGAGAGAGAGAGATACTTCGTGCAAGTAGATTTTTAGGTTAATATATTGAATTTGCCTGGGGGAGTCAACTGATTGAGATGCTGCACAAGATGTTGAATTGTAAAAGCGGTTGGTCTAGATATGTTGAGGATATCCGGTAGGTTCCTCGAAACTAGCATGACTATCTCGGCCAGGTGCTTATTAGATTGGATACGGTTGAACTCGAACAATGTAACATACGAGGAGATATCGAAAAGTCAAGCAATATCAACACAGAAGTTCGTACTATATCACCATATCTACAATAAGTTCTACTCACCTCCTTTTCAATACATATACATTATACTTGAGGCTTTTCTGGCTAACCTAGGGGCTGGCATTATCACGCAAACGGTCTACTTCCGGTTCTCATTTTTCTCGCCCCTAAGTAATTGACCACTGAGACAATTTTATTCAGGTATACATATCTCGCCGCCGAAGGGCTTAGTACCGAAATACAAAAACTCGAGCCTCATCAGACGTCCTTGTTCACCCTGAGAGAACATCACAACCTCATCCCGATCCGGAAGGGGCAGACCTTTTTTTCCATCCATCGCCTTCTCGTAAGTTCTCTCTTATGAAGGGTAGCAATAAGATTATTAATGGCCAAAGTTGTTGCCGGCTGTGACATTGTGCTTCTACGGAGAAGCTACACTCTTATTATCCTAGAACCTTCTTATTTAATAAATAACTCTTAGACAGGTAATTGCCTATTTCCTGCCTCTTAATATCTCAAAGATCAACATACCACTTAGATCTTCCTTCCTCGATCATTATTAGTACATCTCTCGGAAGATCCTAAATCGAAATCCACATCCACCATTTCGTACGGATTCAGTCCCAGTTCATTTCTTCTAGCTACCTAGGTAGGTTATTGACTGCCCGTGTTATCGACTACAGCAATACTCACCAGGTAATCTATATGCTAACACTCATCCTAGAGGTATCTAAGGAACTGAATGTTCATTATCTGTGCAAAACTGCGACCAAAAGGTGGTTTAGAAATCGTACGGCAAGGTGAGAGATATCGACTAGCCGAGGCAGCCTGGATTACGATTCCCCTACAGGGTGGTCGGACTTGTCTGGAACGTATGTAATTGTGAAAGCCCCCAACATCAAGTCGCGCTGCTCTGTACTCTCGAGAAACCCATCCAAGAAAGCACTGAGAGCCATATTTCTCTAGCAAGAATCGTTCTTATCACCTGCTGCCTGAATGAAAATATTCGACAGCTAGAAGAGTGGACCCCGTTTTGGAGGCTCCCGTCCTGCTCTTACTTTCTTGTCTGGTTTACTTCTATTTATACCTATTTCGTACACCTGCTCATTTCCGGTTAATCCCTAATCATGCAGAAGTTTTTACTCACGACAGCCCTATCCAGTGAATATCGTGATACATCTAACCAAAATTAGGTATCCATCTCTTGTCCCATAGCATATATAATACTAAGAACCACAGCAACTATCCGAGCACATCGCCGTTCAATATGGATACTCCAATGACTCCTTTCGAAGAGTTCATTCGTACTGTCGATGATGCTTCTACGCGACTTCGGGTACATACTGCAGGCTCCGGAGATGCCGCTCTGCCCAGATTGTCAGTTCAAGATCAGCAGGTGCTCGACTGGATAGAGAAGGCACCATTTCATATGCCTCAAAGACATGACCCGGACGCCATGGTTGTGGACAACCTGGTGAGTTCTCGCGCCATAGTGAAGAAACACCGGACGCTGCCCAATAACTTCGAAAAAGATCGTGATCTCATTGTCGATGTCTCGGAGTACTTTAACGCTTCCCAAGAGATGGAAATCGTATGTCCACCAATATTATTTTCCCACTTCTCACTTTCAACTAAACCTTTATAGAAGCGTGTCCATTCTATGCCATTTGTAGACCCATCGCCAGGACTAATTACAGAGATGAAACCGCATCAACGGAACGCCGTGCCCCAGATCCAAGCAGTGCTAACAGGTCCCCATCGTGGAGCTATCATCCTGGATCCCCCAGGCCTAGGCAAGACCTTGATGGCAATCGAAGCAGTTCTGAGCTCTCCTATTAAAGGAACAACACTCATCATCTGCCCAAAGTCGGTGATTCACACCTGGGTATCAGAGCTGGGACTACACTACAATAACGTAAGCGTTACCATCAGTCCCTCGAATGCATATCACAAACCACGAATGTTAGCCAACACCTAGAAGAAGGGCCCAACTTTCAAAATAATTGAAGATCCTAAGGATAGCTTTGATGACCCAAGCCAATATCACTACAACTTTGTACTCTGCACTTATGGTTTTGTAGCATCGCGATACCGTGGCCATTCACGTAATGGAGTTCCCAGCAAATCTAGACCGACTGGTGGTTACGCCCACCTCATACTCGACGAAGCCCAGGAAGTGAGGGACCCGAAGGGGAATAAGCATCGTGCCATTAAGACATTGAGTTACCGTAGTGCCATTGTCATAAGCGGTACAGCTAGCCACCACGATTGGCTAGATGCATTCGGTCTCCTTGATTTCTTGCCTGGGTGTGCATTTCTGGATCGTGACCATATAGAAAGAATATTTCGCCAACCTTACTTAATCCCCCCTAGGATACGACTGGAAAAAATTCCCTTCATCCAGCGATATTTTATGCCAATCAGCATTTTTCGACCTAGAGATATTGTTGACCTACCCATCCACCATGTCCACCAAGTCAAGTTCCTCGTAGAGCCGTCCATCTCTCTCATTATCGTGGAGCTCACGGCTAAGTTCGTCGCAGCATGTCGTTTGTCAGACGACTACTGCACAAAAAAGAAAGATCGCAAATCATTTGCAATGTGTGCTCGTGCTCAGGCTTTAGCTGCGAACCAGTTACTAATCAGAGGCAACATCCATGGACGTGAAACGAGAGGAGGTGATGATTTCAGACAGCTAATCTTCGAGGCTCTTGAACTGGGTGGAGACATGCCGCTCGAGAGAATCCCAGAAGATCTCTGTGACGAATTCAGTGACTGGATAGTTTACTGGCAAGGTCTTGACGACGACGAAGTAGGAGAAGGCACCCTGACGGCGGGCCTGTATAAAGGCACCGTGTTTTTGGATAAAGGCACCTTGTATCCACACGTACTAATCCCAACATAGAGTAGCAGTGTGGATACCTAATTTAAGGTACGGCTCCAGTAGAAAATCTTGTACCTTTTCTTCTTGTCGATGTTAAAATAAGCTTCCCGTCGTCAACCTTACTGTCGCTCCTGCTGTTACCTTCTACACCATATACAAATGACTCCTTTTCGTCGACGACGACGTCGGCTTCAGCCACCTTCTCGATAAGCTCAATAAGGAGCTTACCCCCGAGCTTCTTAAGGAGCTATCGAACGAGCCCCTGGAAGGTAAAGTGTAGCACAAGGCTACAGACTTCGCTATCGCATACCTAAGTACGTTAGGTAATAATAGAGTTGGGAATAGCTTCACTGAAGCATACACACGTATGTAGAAATGATACCTTAATTACTATGGCTCTTGTACCTTAAATTAGGTACCTATACTGCTATACCATGTTGGGATTAGTACGTGTGGATATAAGGTGCCTTTATCCAAAAACACGGTGCCTTTATACAGGCCCCTGACGGCGCTCCATAAGTATGATCCTTATGATCCCACTGATCCTGACTGGGGATCTGATGAGGAGACCGATATTGACGACGAGCCCGAAGAGTATGATAAGGATAGTGCCATTGGTTCGGGCGGGGGTTCCACTCAGACGCCGGCTACAACAATTGGGAACAATCGACGAAGGAGGACAGCGCGGCGAGAAGAGTATCGCGAGAAGGCGAAAAAGTCTAGTCGGTGGGACCGCTATTCTCCTCGAGTCAGTACATGCCTCGATACCATTCGCGAAATCAGGCGTTCATATCCGGAAGAGAAGATTCTCGTCTTCTCCAATTCGGTAAGATTCTTAGATATTCTTGAGATGGTCATCGTGCAGGACAGGTTTGTGGAGAGGTTGACCCCATTGAGATTCGATGGCTCTACGTCAAGAGCGGAGCGCAATAATATTCTCGAGAAATTCCAACGTTCCAACCGAACAGAGGTATTGTTCCTCACGGCAAAAACGGGAGGGCTTGGCCTGACTCTCGAGGCTGCGTCGCATGTTCTCTGCGAGCCATGGTGGGATTCGGCGGCTGTCGATGCGGCTATATCTCGAGCTGCGCGACCCGGGCAGACAAGAGACGTCCATATTTGGGAGGTACGAGCTACGAATTCCGCCATTGATATGCTCTTGCACAAAAAATCCACGCTTGAAAAGAAAAAGAGCCTCGGCGCTATTATCAAACCTCTCCAACGACGAGACAACGTGCCATTCGAGATCCCCAAGCAAGCAGAGGAGGTTTGGAATGGCATTATAATGAGGCGACGTGCTTAATAAAACCTGAAGAGAGAGAAAAAAACAAAACGGGGGGAAGGGGTAGCTCCGATACATACTGCGATGATTTACTTGAAGTTATTTTGAAGCATATTCATAGTCATCTTTTCTTTATAACTCGATGATTTACGTAGAGCACATGCGTTCAGAGATAAATAAAATAGAAAAAACATTGCATCCACAGGAGTTCTAACTACGTAAATGCCTAAAATTTGTAATGAAGATCTTCCCGGGAATGCTAGGAAGCTATACGAGAGAATTATACTCTAGAGGCTGGTGAATCAGTTGTTTACTAGATGTACATTTACGTAGAATTTACAAATATATAAATAAATATACATATGTATTTTTATTGCCTGTTACAGTTAGACTATGTACTATGGCAGTATGGACGACTGGACTATGTATGTACTCTCGGGCAAACATAGTCGAGGCGAATTACATCATCGGTTGCCCCACTAAGCTGGGAAGTTAGCAAGGCTCGCAGGTAGACCTCGAGACCTTGAAGACAATCAGCCGATCGAACTTGGCCAACGTTGTGATCACTTTGATACCAATACTAAGAAGGATAGCTTTATACGTACTTTACCGAGTTTATTTCAAAAAAAAGACATATTCCATCCGCCGACCTCATCTCCAAACGTATCAAAGTCTTTTACTATTACAATGACTACATACAAAAGCACCCCGCTATATGGAGGGGCCCTCATCGCAGATCTCCCCGTCAACTTTGCCGACGTGAGGTAAGTTTGTCCATATCCTCTTGTGTATTTTCTACACATTTGAATTCTACAGCCGAATATATAGGACAAGATGACTAACGATCGCGAATCGGTTCCTCGTTCATTAGTGCCATAAGACAAGTTCCCGACAACGAAGAAGTATACATCGATAAGGACGGCTTCACGAGCATCATCTTCGACATCACTGAGCGCGTCGGGGGGCCTGGCACCGGCCCCGAGATAGACGGTCGCGCCCTCACTGCCCACCTGGAGGACCTGGTGGGAGACGATCTTGATCGTGTCAAGGTCTGGAACACTACGCCGACCTTGTTCTCGAGGCTAGAGTACGTATTGCTACATCAATCGGCCATCGCATCGAGACCAAAAACTAACGCTAGCGGTATCGCATCTCGAACAGTGACGACATACCCGCCTACACACTAATTGCGACAGTCGCGCCGCCAAAAGCGGACGCACCCTCTACTTCGGCTGGCGATGAACGCCCGGCCACCAAGACCGACTTCACGGCCATCATCCTGACGCTGGTGCGGCTCGAGCGCGAGAAGACCGACCTTCTCATCACCATCAACGTCCCGCACATAAAGGGCGAATACGACGAAGATGAAGTCGACCTCCAGCTCGGCAAGCAAGGCAAGCTCATTGGCGATGCTGTCGATTATGCTGCCAAGATTTGGGAGACCTTCAAGGTTAAGGACTGGGGTCTATTCAATGAGGTCTGAGAGGAGAGGAAAAGAACGAGAACACAATCTGGATTGATTCCGATACGGAGTTTTTACGACATAACGACGGCGAGTATCGACATACTGCGGGGGACCCCATTCTAGACTTAGGAAGAGGATAAGGGTGGATCGGGAAAAGAAAAGAAGAACGCGATAGGATTATGGACGGATATCCCGAGAAGTTGGGGACATTTCATTGTTTCTCTATTTTCCCATTATGTTTCTGGGTGTCGGCTTGCCACGATTTACGAAAGGATACCTGGACCTTCTATGCCGAGGTTGGTACATTTGCTGTAGCAAAACTTGGGAAGGGATTTTATCCCCCTTATTTTAAGTAGGCCTAGGCAGAATCTACAACATGCTCAATAGTAGTCTATTCTATATACCAAGTTCTCATAAACTGATAATCTCATTAAGTTGCCTACGTGATGGAGATGGCTGATAGACTTAAGCAGCTCATCTCATGCCAATGGGAGGGTATCTAACAGAACCACATTATGTCCACTTTCTACGAGCCGAATGCAAATTTCCGGTCTCGTATACACTCGCCTTCGCGTATGTACAATGCAGCCCCTATCGCATCGGTTCAGCCCTAGGAAAAAATGTCATAAGCGCCAGCTTCTCGAGCGGCAGCCTCAACCACCTCCTCGTCCTCCGCATACTCATCATCATCAATTTGTAGAACCTCCACCGCAGTCCTTAGCTTCTTCATCGTCTGTCCCGGCTTCTCCTCCTGCTTCTGCTGCGTCTCCTTTTGCTGCCGCTGGAGCTCGGCCCACTTAGCTGACACAATCGCCAGCCGTTCGTTACGTGGGATGCCGGGGTTGGTCTTACTTAGAGCCTTCATCTCCTTTCCCATGAACTCGTTCCAGGCGCTTGTCTTACGTTTCGTCGTTGCGGGGCCTTCCTTTCCGCTTCCATTTGCACCACCATCGGCATTCCCGGGCGTAGCATTAGCCGAAGCAGAGCCTCCGCGCGGCGTAGGCTTGACTTGGATCAGATTACCACGACACCGACCACAGCGCTGGCGCACAGGATCCACGCTCTTCGAGTGTCTCTTAACTTCACACGTACAATCGGCGCACTTCCAGATGTACTTATAATCGATCACGTAATTGTGCTTGGTCGTGACTTCGATGCCCCTGCCCTTGAACATCTGCCCGCATCTTGCTCCCCAGCTCTTGAACTCGGGGCCGTGCGCTACTTTGGGCTTGCCGTTCAGCATGAAGACGGCTAGATGGCAGAACTCGTGGGCGACGGTATTGAGGAGGTCGGATTCGTTGGAGAGAACCTTGCAGGCTAGCTCGATGGAAGCATGGTGCTGCCGCTCCTCTCGCTTATTAACGGTTGTGCCGTCTGCGTGCCTTGTCGTGTGGCTCAGCGTCTTACACTTCCAGTGCGCGCGGCCCGCAGTCGTGAGCAGGGTGTTGGACCAGGTGATACGCAGTCCTCCAGTATCTTTAGTTAACTCCCCTAGCTGCCCGTTCGTGATGCGCTCGTCGAGCTCGGCCAGAAAATTCCGCGCAAGTTCCTCCTTAGTGGCGTCGAAGGCCTTGCGTGCGTCTCGCTTCTCGGGGCTGGTGCCGTACTTGCGCTTCGCCTCCGCCTTGAGGTCTTGTGCGCTCTGCTGCTTCGTCTTCTTGGGGCTGTCGGCGGGCTTTTTCTCCGGCGAGTGCTGGTCGATCCATGCGAAGTGTACCTCGGGTTCCCAGAACTCCTTATGCTCGGGCTTCCACGGGGACATGGGAATCTTGGGCGTCTTGAGAGGGGATGCCGGTATTGTCTTTAGAGTCTTCTTCGGGGTTGTGGGCTCTAATATGGGTTTCTTATCCCCTCTGATTGAGGGTTTGTCGGGCTCTGAGTCCTCGTTGAAGCTGATGCCGCGGTTAGTTCCCCTTAATCCTGGAGACATGGCGGCGATGTTGGTGGTGTAATGGGAGAGGCTTTAAACTTGACTTACATCTGAAGTTTCTGGAAAGCATCTTCTAGGTTTCCCGGTTGAGATGTTTTTAATGAGTCACTAGAGTTTCCCTTCTCACGTTGCTTAGCTGCGCGTTTGCTTGAATCGGTAACAATTGCTTGAGGTTGCTTGTTGGTAGGTGCCGCTTTTTTATCCTGATCTTTGAATAACGTCCTTTGAGGTTTTGCCCACTGGATAGTTGGACTCTTTGAGCGTCGCGCAGGGGGTGTCAACAAAGGTCCAGAATCTGAATTCCACGAGCCTGATTCTGATTCTGATTCTGATTCTGACATAGAAATGAACTCGGAAGCCTCCTCTTCACTTAACTCTAGAGTGTTCGACATGTCTGATTCTTCACTGGATTCGTCAGGAGGCATTGGTTTTCTGGTTGGCTGTTTAGAGACCTGGGAGATCTTCCCGTTCCCGTCCTTCCCCTTCTCGCTCTTCTTATGGTTGATCTTCTCACTTGATGATAAGTTTATGCTTCTGCTGGCCGGGACAATAGTGGAACTCGTTTTCCGAGCTTGCGCTGGCATATGTTTCGATGCACTCGTGGAAGAGGAGCTAGCCTGGTTTCCCGTCTTTTCAATACGTGTGCGAGAACTTGCAGTCTTCGGTGCCGCACTATGCTTCCCCTTGGTGGTTGTCGTATCATCCCATCGCCTCAAAAGGGATCCATCCACAGTCTGGCCTTGGCCTAGTTTCCGCCGTCGAAGAGGAGTCGCTTTTACAGCAGGCCTGCTTTTCACATCATCCTCTATTTCTAGTGATATGGGTTTTCCCTTGGCTGTTGCATTTCCCCTACCACTCCGATGGCCTTCCCCGTCTTGATTTTCTTGCACTTTGTGTTGATGTTGTCGGACGACCACGTCAACATCTGGGAATTCGTCCTCACTGCTGTCCCCCCATCCTTCCAACATATTTGCGATGTCTTCTTCCTTAAATATATCATGTCGAGGCATTGCCAATTATCACGCGAGTCCTGGTGGTTTTACTCCAAGGTGAGAATTACTTATTGGAATTAGGCTTGGAGGGTTGAAGTTTGATAGGTTATGATTACTTTAGTGTTGGTTGCCAGGCAACGCGGGGTTGGGTCTATCGATTGGTCCATAACAGCGTGGTACGTGCTACCTAGCTCCAAGTATTCCGGCATCTATGGGTAGAATCTGCACTTATTTGTGTAGGTATGTATTATCTATCATTGAAAATGTAAGGGCTCGATATCATCGTCTTTCTTATAACAATCTACTGGATATGTCAATCAACGCCAACGGTTGTGTTTAATCTAGACCTATCAAAGCATATCGGAAGGCTGCATGGTGTAACTACTAGGTATGCTAGTCTCGGCCACGGCGCTCTCCAATGCCCGCCATCTTCGTTTATGCGCAACGATGGCGTTGAGCTAGGATCGTGATACCTATCAGCAGGGTCTGACGTCTCATATTTATAAGTAAAACTCCCTCCCGTTGAGACAGCTCTCGAGATCATTACAATCACTGCACTTGAATCCTGATTAACTAGATACCTAATCTATTCTACATCCATGATTGCATTCGTATTCTATATATATATATATATATATTGACTAACTATGACCACAAAGTAGATAAAACAGCTTAGATGAAGAAGACTTCCAATGTACAAACCTACAGTACGAAGGTATTAAATATATTATGGCTGCTAGGTACTTATACAGATTATAGTTATGACAGGACATTCTCAGCTTTGACTGGTATATATATCTTATACGGGTATGTATGAGATGGAAAAAGTCGTCAAGTTCGACCCCTACTACTCAGACTGATATGGACCTACATATCTACCTACATACATGGTATGTATCTGCTCTTTGAGAACGGAGTTAATAGCACGCATATTTATGCGAGCTCTGTTGCGTATGTACGGGATAGTATTTCCTGCTATGAAATATCCAGCTGTGCAAGCAATCCAATCTGACCCCCATAAACGACAATTGTCAGCATTGAAAAAAATCTACGTACATCCTATGTATATTGGCGGATGATTACACATCAACTCCGAAGTCCATGAACCTCACAACCTGATTTGTCTTCGTGATAGATCTGGGTCCGCTAACATAATGAAATTCGCGGCTTTAAGCGTGAAAGGGGGAATTAAGAGGCGGGACCAATCAGGATGCTAGTATTGATGCTGCCTAGCCCCTGAAATTTGAAGTTCAATCCTACCGCCCATCGCCGGATCTTCAGATTAGACCCACGCTTAGGAGTAGCCTAGAATAGATTATGTGGACATTCGAGAAGTGTGTGGTGCGGTATGAATTGATAACTATGGTATGAATCCCAATCTTTACTAGGGTGTCCTGAACTTAGACTTCAAAGAACGGTGGGTTTCGGCTGTTCTAGTTCGTTGAGCTGGTTTTAATTGACAAGATGACAAGAAAAAAAAATTTATCCACATCTTTCTTTGTTGCACTTTATCGATTCTTCTGGATAGTGGACTTGCCGATCTGCAGGAGTTCTCTCTGCGAGAACTGCTAAATGTAGTTTAGCAAACCAATTGCCAGCGGGCCTTACGAAGTGGATAAAGGGAAAATACCAGAGCCTTGGTCTTATCTGCCTGTCTGCTAAGGAGCCTTAAATCGCCTTGTTTGCCTGGCAGGAACTAAAGGTCCTAGGTTAGCCATTGTAAACTAGACGCGTGGATGATTTTTTTTAATCGTGCATATCTTCCTGCAGATAGTAAAATTACACCAACGTATATAGCACTGTATGTACACGTAGCTAATCATAAAGTGTCGTCATCGAAAGCCGTAAGAAGCAATAACGGCCGGTACCTGCATACAATGGGGGGTTGGTTAACTGCTAGCCGTCAAGCGGTGGTGTGTATCTTCTGAGCCTTCATTGGACGCCACCGAAATCATCGCGGCTTTACTGAGGCAATAAGACTATCTGAGTTAATGGGATGGAGTAAGGACTTGCCCGACATTTCCAGTATAGATTTTCAGTAGAAGCGCATCCACGATAACCGCGTAAAGAGCAACCGAAATTGGTTAAGCCATCAAAGTCCCGTCACTGAAATGCATCATCAACTCGGTGTTAGCACGTGTCCTGCATACCACCGCACATTGTAGTAGTAGAGACTAGCCGTTTTTCGCCATACACTACCAACCTCGATCGTATTCAAGGAGTATACCTTGATAGCTCACTTGCTGGGCAGGGGAACGGGTGGCGAAAGACCGGCTGAGCTGCTTTTGGTGGGTTACATGCTTGTCGAGGAGCGCCAGTCAACAGACAATACGAGGAAAACACGATGTTGGGATGTTGGCTCGAGAATTATATACGATCTATTTTTTCCCTCCTTTTCCCCTTCCTCCGTAAATGTTCATATGTTAAGGGAGAACAGCAGTCATGGGATTAACTCTCCGGTTATTGCGATTGACTTTCTAAGTTGGAATACCTATTTTAATGCCAAGATTTAGTTGATGTGAAACTTACCTCATATGCATAAGGCGAAATATATATAGTTCATGCAACAAGTACCCCAGCACATTACTTATGTGGACTTTGAGACGCTTACCTACAACACTTGGCTAATGTATTGTGATAACTTGAATTTTTAGAATTATTAGGTCTGCCATGTCCTTGAAAATGCTTGATATTGAGATGGTTAGCCCGATGGTACTGATGTGAAGGGGAGAGGACAAGGCGGACGCTATTTTCAAGGACAGGCATGGTATTAGCGGCGGATACCTATACTGTGTAGGTTTGGCTAACCGATGGGAAGGAAGAAGAAAAAGGGCGGATCGGTAGAGCATACAGAAGGTAGAAAATAGAAGATGAGGTAAACTTAGACGTACACCCACAACCGGACATGCGGAATTAGTATCAAATAACATCAGATGACAACTCTAGATGACAACTGACATCCCGACTTTAATGTGTGTAGGTGTATGCAATTAAGATTCTGTCGAGAGACCCGGCAGCTCATACATACATATTAAAAGGTAGAAGAGTGTATCCATTCATGTTGGTATCGCTGTCTTGGTCCAAGTCACAGTTCTATTAATACTGTATCTCCGTATCTAACACCATGACGAAGAGGTCGGAACGAATCCACTTCTCACTATCCCTGTCCGATAAACCATTGTTGACCAATAGGGGCCCAGTCCTACGACTGATGAATCAAAGACGGCTTGTTTTGGCAATTGCCAACCCCACCAGCCCTACTCCCTCCCAATGTCCTTCTCTAATAGCGCACAGAGCAATTCTATACTTGTGATTGATAGCGTGATACCTTACCAATCGAAATAAGGGAGCTCGACCACATCGGTCCACATCCTCGCCTTCAGGTAACGACTGGACTCCCGGACACAGCCACATCATTCTTCTGCTATGTACCTACAGTACTTACCTACATACGGTACATAGGTAGGTGAGGTAGGCACTATTACCAAACGTACGCGTTTCAATCTCGATCTCATCTATTCTATGCATTGTGAAAAGAAGATCATTTGTTATGTAACTGAAGTAGCGTCTATACGTTCCTTCTCTTGCTTCTCTTCGGATATGCCGGTGATGAAGCGAAGGCGCCACAGTAGGTTCTGCCTCCACAGTAGTGACCTGTCGCACTGTATACACATCCCCTTAGCGACATGTATACTGTAGGATGGGTACTGTAGCATACCCCGGCATAAGGGGCGATACACCACTAAACCACGGGTACCTCTGACTGGGCTAGGCTAAGCTTTGCCCGATCCCCCTGGTTCTTTTCTCCTTTCTGGCATTTTTCTTGATTCTCGATCCCAAGTTCCATGTCCCAATCCCTTTTTCCCCCTCCATGCCCTTGACAAAACTTGTTTTACACTCGCTTTTCACACTTTGACTTTGAATTCTCCTTTTCTCACACTCTCTTTCTTCTATTCTTTTTTTGTACCATCTCGTCGCTTCGTCTCTCTGGTGCGTGGAAAACGTCTGGGGAAAGCGTGAGGATTTGAAGGTTAAAAAGAGGAAAGAAAACCGAGAAAGAGTTCTACAAAAGAGCAGCATTCTTTCGTTACTTCCAGGTACAACTTGGCTGCCCCTTTTTGTGTTTCGCTCCCGTCCGTTCAATCGTTCAACGCACGCTCGCTTTAACGGTCCGCGAAAACGCAAACTTTAAGGATAGCAAGAGTACTTGACCTCTTTTGCTCGTCTAACTGGATTCATCCCAATCCATCGTCAATCGTTCGAAGTAGAAGAAAACTGCATATTACCAACAAGGCGTCGAGGCTTCGGAATTGACCGACTTACCCGCGCAACGAAAAGGAAAGAATTTGGTGGTGGAATTTGTCAGATTCGCCAATCAAACGCGTCATTTGGTCCTTTGAACGACCCGATCTGTCAGAGCCTTCCCGCGCTAATTGTTCCACTAATTGAGCTCTACAATTAGTGCCAACCGATCGCGTCGTCAGGAGCCTTGGAAAGTCAACATTCACTCCTGCATTTCCAACTTCTGACACCTGCGCCATCCCGCAAGGGGCCAACACAGCACACTTCGCACACACCAATCCTTCCCAAGTCAACAAACATCCCAAGTCTACAGCCACGACTTACTACCAACCCCGTCACAAAGAAAACTCGTACTTGTGGCCGGCCACATTTGACTCCATATTACAAGTTTGTTAATAATATTAATCTCGACAATCTATTCACAATCGCTTGCTCTGGTCAAAGTCGCAACCAAGTCACCTCGACAAAGTACCTAATGAGTCACTGACCTGTAAGTTGCAAGTTTCGCATATACGTTATAAATCGCAATTACCAGGCTGTTTGTTCCTCCTAGGTGCTAACATTTTACACCTCCAGACCTCTTTGTTTTGCATCTAATCCCGAGTTGCCAAAATGTCGGGCTATCCAGGAGGAGGTGGTCATCACGACTACAATAACGAAGGCTACGGCCAGAACCACGATTCGTATTACCAAGATGAGCAAAATGGCCAGTACTACGACAATAACGGGTATGATGCCCACGGCCAGCAGCAGCAGCATCACGGAAACGATGGTTACTACGACGAATCGTAAGTTATCTCATAGCGCCCAATCGTGGAGGTTTCAATAGACAAGTATTGACAAGATATATACAGTGGTTACTACAATGCTGATGCCAATAACCCTTACGCCGCGGAAGGCGGCTACTACGATAATCATGACAATTACCAAGGAGAATACTACGACGACGGTAATGGTGGCTACTATGATCACTACGGTCAGGGGGGATATAATGGCAATGGACGTCGAGGAGATTCAGAAGAAGATTCCGAGACGTTTAGCGATTTCACCATGAGATCCGACATGGCTCGTGCCACCGATATGGACTACTACGGTCGTGGCGACGAGAGGTATAGTGGCTACAACGAGCATGGTAGGGGATACAGACCCCCGTCCTCCCAGGTCTCGTACGGCGGAAACCGCTCGTCTGGTGCTTCTACTCCCAATTATGGAATGGACTATGGAAATGTTCCCGGTGGCCAACGGTCTCGTGAACCATATCCAGCGTGGACATCCGACGCGCAGATCCCTTTGTCTAAGGAAGAAGTTGAGGATATCTTCTTGGACCTCACCAACAAGTTCGGTTTCCAGCGTGATAGTATGCGGAACATGTATGACCATTTAATGGTTCTACTGGACTCGAGAGCTTCCCGAATGACGCCAAACCAAGCCCTGCTCTCCCTTCATGCTGATTACATCGGTGGTGACAATGCCAACTACCGGAAATGGTACTTTGCAGCCCATCTTGACTTGGATGATGCTGTTGGGTTTGCGAACATGGGCAAGAAGGCGCGCAAGTCCAAAAAGAAGGCCAAGAGCAAAAAGGGTGACCAACCAGAAGACCAGGTTCTTGAGGATCTCGAAGGCGATGACAGTTTGGAGGCAGCAGAGTTCCGGTGGAAGACCCGCATGAATCGCATGTCCCAGCACGACCGAGTTCGCCAGATCGCCTTGTATCTTCTTTGCTGGGGTGAAGCGAACCAGGTCCGTTTTATGCCTGAGTGTCTCTGCTTCATCTTCAAGTGTGCAGATGATTATCTGAATTCGCCGGCCTGCCAAAACCTTGTCGAACCTGTCGAAGAAGGTACCTTCTTGAACAACGTGATTACGCCGTTATACCAGTATTGTAGAGACCAAGGATACGAGATCTCCAACGGAGTGTATGTCCGCCGGGAACGCGATCACAACCAGATTATCGGCTACGATGATTGCAACCAACTATTCTGGTACCCCGAAGGTATTGAGCGAATCGTTCTCAATGACAAGAGCAAATTGGTCGATGTCCCCCCCGCGGAACGCTATTTGAAGCTGAAGGAGGTGAACTGGAAAAAGTGCTTTTTCAAAACCTACAAAGAGACACGGTCCTGGCTCCACATGATTGTTAATTTCAATCGTATTTGGGTTATCCATTTGACCATGTTCTGGTTCTACACTGCTCACAACGTTCCTTCGCTGTTGGTTGGTCAGGCCTACGAGCAGCAAGTCAATAACCAACCGCCTGCATCTACACAATGGTCAATCGTCGGTGCTGGAGGTGCCATTGCTTCATTGATTCAGATTATAGCTACCTGCGCTGAGTGGGCGTACGTTCCGCGACGATGGGCAGGTGCACAACATCTTACCAAGCGACTCTTGTTCCTGATCGTTGTATTCATCGTCAACCTCGGCCCCAGTGTTTTTGTATTTGGCTTCCCGGCTTACCAGGAACAGACACCTGCCTTGGCTTTGGGTATTGCCCAATTCTTCATTGCGGTGATCACATTTATCTTCTTCTCCGTAATGCCCTTAGGTGGTCTCTTCGGTAGTTACCTGACGAAGAACTCCCGCCGTTACGTTGCCAGTCAAACATTCACCGCCAGTTGGCCGCATCTTAAGGGCAATGACAGAGCTTTATCATACTTCCTGTGGACTGCCGTTTTCGGTGCCAAATTCGGAGAATCCTACCAATATTTGACTCTCTCTATCCGTGATCCGATTCGTTATCTTCAGATCATGAATGTCGACTCTTGTCTGGGAGACGCCCAAATTGGAAACATTCTGTGTCGACATCAGCCAACTGTCGTCATGATTCTTATGATCTTGACGGATTTGATTCTCTTCTTCCTCGACACTTTCATGTGGTATGTCCTGCTAAACGCCGTCTTCTCCATCGCTAGGTCGTTCTACCTTGGATCGTCTATCATGACCCCTTGGCGTAATATTTACTCTCGACTGCCGAAGCGAATTTACTCGAAGATCCTGGCTACGACCGACATGGAAATCAAGTACAAGCCGAAGGTCCTGATTTCGCAGATTTGGAATGCCATTGTGATCTCCATGTATCGAGAGCACCTATTGGCCATCGATCATGTCCAGAAACTCTTATACCACCAGGTTCCATCTGAGCAGGAGGGTAAGCGTACTCTCCGTGCGCCGACGTTCTTCGTATCTCAGGAAGACCACTCGTTCAAGACAGAGTTCTTCCCCACTCACAGCGAAGCCGAACGTCGTATCTCCTTCTTTGCGCAATCTTTGTCTACGCCTATCCCTGAGCCTCTCCCTGTCGACAACATGCCCACCTTCACTGTCATGATTCCGCATTACGGTGAAAAGATCCTCCTCACTCTTCGAGAAATCATTCGTGAAGATGAGCCTTACTCTCGTGTCACTCAACTCGAATACCTGAAGCAGCTTCACCCTCACGAGTGGGACTGCTTTGTCAAGGACACTAAGATTCTTGCTGATGAGACTTCTCAATTCAACGGAGATGAGGAAAAGTCTGAGAAAGACACTGCGAAGAGCAAGATCGATGATCTTCCTTTTTACTGTATTGGTTTCAAGTCCTCTGCTCCCGAATATACCCTTAGGACTCGAATTTGGGCATCTCTTCGCTCGCAGACTCTGTACCGTACTATCTCAGGTTTCATGAACTATAGTCGCGCCATTAAGTTGCTGTACCGCGTCGAGAACCCCGAAGTTGTTCAAATGTTCGGCGGCAACTCCGAGAAGCTGGAGCGTGAGCTGGAAAGAATGGCCCGACGCAAGTTCAAGCTGGTTGTCTCAATGCAGCGTTACGCCAAATTCAAGAAAGAGGAGATGGAGAACGCCGAATTCCTTCTCAGAGCCTACCCCGACTTACAGATTGCTTACCTTGACGAAGAGCCTCCATTAGCTGAAGGTGAAGAGCCACGCATTTACTCTGCTTTGATCGATGGACACTCTGAACTCATGGAGAATGGTATGCGACGACCTAAGTTCCGCATTCAGCTTTCTGGTAACCCTGTCCTTGGTGATGGTAAATCAGACAACCAAAACCACGCCATCATTTTCTACCGAGGAGAGTACATCCAACTTATTGACGCCAACCAAGACAACTATCTGGAAGAGTGCTTGAAGATTCGATCGGTCCTGGCTGAATTTGAGGAGATGAAGGTTGAAAACGTCTCACCGTATACTCCTGGCGTAAAGAACGAGAGCCCAGCCCCCGTTGCTATCTTAGGTGCCCGTGAATACATTTTCTCCGAGAACATTGGTGTCCTTGGTGATGTTGCCGCTGGTAAGGAACAAACATTCGGTACACTCTTCGCGCGAACACTGTCTCAGATTGGTGGCAAACTTCACTATGGTCACCCTGATTTCCTCAACGGTATTTTCATGACCACTCGCGGTGGTGTTTCGAAAGCTCAGAAAGGTCTGCACCTAAACGAAGATATCTACGCTGGTATGAATGCTCTCCTCCGTGGTGGCCGCATCAAGCACTGCGAATACTACCAGTGTGGTAAGGGTCGTGATCTTGGTTTCGGATCCATTCTCAACTTCACCACCAAAATTGGTACTGGTATGGGTGAACAGATGCTCTCTCGAGAATACTACTACCTCGGCACCCAGCTTCCTCTTGACCGTTTCCTGTCGTTCTACTATGCCCACCCTGGTTTCCACTTGAACAATATCTTCATCATGTTGTCTGTCGAGATGTTTATGATCGTTTTGATCAACATCGGTGCGCTTCGAAATCAGACAATTCCTTGTGACTACAACCGGAATGTCCCCATTACCGATCCCCTATTCCCCACGGGATGTGCGAACACAGACGCCCTCATGGATTGGATTTACATCTGCGTCATTTCCATCTTCGTTGTGTTTTTCCTGGCCTTCGTACCATTGATTGTACAGGAACTTACCGAACGTGGCATTTTACGCGCCGCAACCCGTCTAGCCAAGCAGTTCTGTTCTTTCTCGCCCTTCTTCGAAGTGTTCGTTTGTCAGATTTACGCCAACTCGGTCACGCAAGACTTGTCCTTCGGTGGTGCCCGTTACATTGGAACAGGCCGTGGCTTCGCAACCGCTCGTATTCCCTTCGGTGTACTATACTCGCGTTTCGCCGGTCCATCCATCTATTTCGGTGCACGTCTACTAATGATGTTGCTCTTCGCAACCTTGACGGTTTGGCAGGCTGCGTTGGTGTACTTCTGGGTCTCGCTTCTTGCTCTGGTTATCTCGCCGTTCCTTTACAACCCTCACCAGTTCGCATGGAATGATTTCTTCATCGACTACCGCGATTACCTCCGCTGGCTTTCTCGTGGCAACTCGCTTAGCCATGCATCGTCGTGGATCTCTTTCTGCCGCCTTTCTCGTACAAGGATTACCGGTTACAAGCGCAAGGTTCTAGGCGATCCGTCCGGCAAATTGTCGGCAGATGTTCCCCGTGCCGCTATCACCAACCTTCTCTTTGGCGAGATCATCGCTCCGCTCCTTCTTGTAGTCGTCACACTAATCCCGTATCTCTTCATTAACGCACAAACCGGTGTTGCGGCCCACGATCCTGATGCTAAGCCAACCGCAGCACTTATTCGTGTCGCTATTGTGGCGTTCGCGCCCATCGGTATCAACGCAGGTGTGCTTGCTGGTCTCTTTGGCATGGCCTGCTGTATGGGCCCGTTACTTAGCATGTGTTGCAAGAAGTTCGGAAGTGTCTTGGCAGCAATCGCTCACGGTGTCGCTGTCGTTATGCTCCTTGTGCTTTTCGAGGTCATGTTCTTCCTCGAGGGCTTCGATTTCACGAAGACGCTTTTGGGTATGATTGCTGCTATAGCAGCGCAGCGATTTATCTTGAAGCTCATCATCTCGCTCGCTCTCACTCGAGAGTTCAAGACGGACCAGTCCAACATCGCGTTCTGGACGGGCAAGTGGTATTCTATGGGTTGGCACTCGGTTTCCCAGCCGGCACGTGAATATCTCTGCAAGATCACAGAGTTGAGCATGTTCGGCGCGGATTTCATCTTGGGTCACTTCCTTCTCTTCATGATGCTGCCTATCATTCTTATCCCCAAGGTTGACACTCTGCATTCAATGATGCTCTTCTGGCTTCGACCAAGGTATGTCCATTGTCCTTTTTACAATACTATATATTATTATATATGGTTGCTAACACATTTCTGCCCAGTCGCCAAATCCGCCCGCCCATCTATTCTATGAAACAGTCCAAGCTGAGAAGGAGGCGTGTTATTCGATACGCCATCCTGTACTTCGTCATGCTTGTCGTCTTCCTCGCCCTCATTGTTGGACCAGCTGTAGGAGGCAAGCAAATCGGACCCTCGTTGACAAACAGTCTGAAGTCGCTACCACTTCCCTTGGCTCAACCAGTCGACCAGGACAACAACGACACTAGGAATCGTACGCAGACAGGTACGGGTATGCCGGGATACTCGGGCGCCGGTTTGGCATCCATGACCAAGACCGCAACTGCCGCTTCTACGCAATCAACGGACAGTAGTGATGATTCCAAGAAGTTCCGATTTGTTTAATTGTGGTCGGAACAGGCACCTGTACCATAAAGGGTAAAATGCTCCTGGTTACTCAGCCAATTTGGAATTGGGGACTGTACTAGGGTAATATCAACAAAGTTTAGTTTGGGGTGCTGTGTATTGATTGATTAACAAGATGGCGGCATGGCATATGGTATTTTTTCTCTATCTTTCTTTCTAGAGTCACGGGCATAAATATCTGCAGGCTTTTCTTTTCTGTCTCTGAAATGGAAACGAGATGGTGTTCAATAATGAAGGTTTTCCGTCACATTTATCACGACCATTGCCTAAAGGTCCATATGCGCATAGATCTAGTGTGGGATGTGATAATGTTCGTATTGTAGTAAAGTCTAGTGTCAGAAACAGCAGGAATAGCAAAAGTTAAATGCAGTGTGAACTCCTCTTATCGAGCTTGCAACAGCGAAACGTCTCTTCCCAGAATTAGCGTCCAAATACATGCATGAAGCCGCTTTGCCGGCCCACCACCACCGATATGCTTGCGTCTATACTATATTTCATATTCTATAATAATAACAACTCAATGTTCAAAATACTTGGATCAATATTGAATTGATATTTAAAAGGCTACCTTTTTATTTTGTTCGTAATGACCTGATTGAATCTTGCCTTCTCTCTCTCTCTCTCTCTCTCACACATTTCTCTTTTATGTTTTATGAAATATGTATTTTAGATTAGGTATGCATGTTAGAAAAATCTTCAATATACGTAGATAGGTAGCCAATCAAAATGGCAGATATCAGCCTCTTTTGTTGATCTTGGTTAATGTAGGAAGGTTGCATGCATTTTAAGCTAGATAAGAGAGATAAGAGGTGCGAGTGCCGCGCATTGATTTGTCTGTACAAATTAATCTTATGATAATATGAAAGTTACACCGCGGTTATAAATTTTAGTCGAACCTTCAAAAAATGTATATTTCTTAGCTGTTTCTTCGGAAGTACGGAACAATGCGAGTTACCTGGGATCTCTAGTTGCTTACTAGAGTGTCCGAGTGTCTGAGTGTTTTTGTTGTTGGGTGTCTTTTTGCTTGGCTCGCTTCCCAAGATCGACACCCAACCTCACCGCTCAGGGACCGAGGAGATGGCGAAATACGGGTTCAGTTGAACGACAAGACTGGTTCATGCAGCCTTTGAAACAGGAATCCAACTAAGGATATGTCTCCGACGCAAATTTGGCTTGGCTCTAGCTCTCGGCCGCTTGTGATGCGGCTGTTTGTTTCCCGCCCGCCGAATGGACTCCAGGTCGGCCTCCGCCCGTGGCGGGTTGATAGGTGACAGACGACGCTACTGTTATCGTCCCCCGTTGCCGCCGCGGTCTTTAGCTTCATATCGGCTCCAGTGATGACTCGAATTCTCTGGGCAGAGTGGACCGGTAGTGGGTATCGATGACGAAAGAGCGGATGAAGATCTTCAGGATCCGGTCCATAATAAAAAGGAAAAAAAAATTGTGAAGAGGAAATTTTGCCATCTGCCTCACATCTCACATTGCACACTACATTGCACTAAAAGTCTTAGCCGGCTATTAATCATAGATGTCACATCTTACATTATCGTGACCCTCCTTGCCTCACTAACGTAATTCAGCGCTTATGTTGGGGCACCGCGCGACTCCACGCTTTGTGTGGACGGGGTGTGGGCACCAATTTTAGGATTTTTATGGGTTTAAAGAGGAAACGACTCAGGCGTTATGACGATATTCACTCGGTCCTTGCTCGGTGGCATCCACCCGCAAGGTGAAAAGCGTGAACAGGTTGACGAGATAGTGTGGGAAAGTGGGAAGAGGACCCTATTTTATGATTATCTAGAAATACGTAGGCGAAGTATGAAAACATATAAGCACAACGTCGTAACGAAGCATAAGGGTATATAAGGGTATATATACGGAGTCTGTGGACCTGGACCCTGATTCATCCCCCATCAGCCTGGACCAAGTTCTATTTCCTTATTTCTCTTTCTCTATCTCTCCCGCATCTTTACCCCCTTCCTCTACCCCTTCTTCCCCTCATCCCCATCTCTTTTAGGTTTTCTAAGCTTTCTCCAGAGTTGAGCGCTTGATAGCTGGCCTACGACAACATGGGGCACAGAGACAACGCCAATGGCGCGCCCACGTTTTGGGGCACGTCTGGCTCGAGGCTACAGAAGATGATCACGGCCGTAGCGACGACGGACTTCTTGTTGTTCGGTTATGACCAGGGCGTCATGTCCGGTATCATCTCAGCACCAGCCTTCACATCCGACTTTCCCGAGGTCAAGGGCGACAGCACGTACGAGGGTTTCGTGGTGTCCATCTACGCTGTCGGATGCTTCCTCGGTGCCTGCTTCATTCTCAGTTTCGGTGATCATCTCGGCCGCCGCAAGTCCATCTTCCTTGGTGCTACTGTCATGATTATCGGTGTTATCATTCAGGTTACTGCTATGCCCAACGGTTCAGGTGGAGGTGCTACGGCGCAGTTCATCATTGGAAGATGTATCACCGGTATAGGGAATGGTATCAATACGTCGACGGTTCCGACTTATCAAGCAGAGTATGTATCCGTTCCAACCCTTGTGTTCATTGCTTGTTTCACTAACATTTGACTTACAGATGCTCCCACTCGCACAACCGCGGCAAGCTCATTTGCATCGAAGGCGGTAACGTCGCCATTGGAACTTTGATCGCTTACTGGATTGACTATGGATGCACATACGGACCTCACCCCTTCGTATGGCGCTTCCCCATCGCTTTCCAGTGTGTGTTCGCCCTCGTCGTTATCGGCCTCATGACCCAGCTACCGGAATCTCCTAGATGGCTCTTGACCAAGGACCGCGTTGAGGAGGCATCTACCGTTCTGGCAGCCCTTCATGGAGAACGCCGTGACGACCCGGCCGTGCAGGCCCAGATGGCTGTTATCACCGACGCCATCCGCGCCTCCGGTCACGCCGGTGGTGTTACCCCTATCTCGGATTTGTTCACCGGTGGCCCGACACAGCATTTCCGACGCCTAGTGTTAGGTGCCAGTTCGCAGATGATGCAGCAGCTGAGTGGTTGCAATGCTGTCATTTACTACTTCCCCATTCTGTTCCAGACCTCGATTGGTACCTCGCATAACCTAGCTCTGTTGCTAGGTGGTGTGAACATGATTGTCTACTCCATCTTTGCTACAACGTCATGGTTCGCCGTCGAGAGGATCGGACGAAGGAAATTGTATTTGATCGGTACTGTCGGACAGTGCTTATCTATGGTTCTCACCTTTGGCGCCCTGATTCCGGGAACCGAGGAGGCGGCTAAGGGAGCTGCTGTTGGTCTTTTCGTAAGTTATTCCCCTTGTCGTGTTACTCCAATGTGTGCAAATAACTAACTCGTAATAGACCTATATCGCCTTCTTCGGCGCAACTTGGCTTCCTCTGCCGTGGCTATACCCAGCCGAGATCAACCCCCTGAAGACACGTGCTAAGGCGAACGCAACTTCCACCGTGTCCAACTGGCTGTGGAATTTCTTCATTGTCATGATCACCCCAGTACTGCTAAGCAACACTGGCGAGAGCGGCTGGGGTACCTACCTCTTCTTCGCAGGACTTAACGCTATCTTCTTCCCCATCATTTACTTCCTGTATCCCGAGACTGCCGGTCGTACCCTGGAAGAGATCGATGTTATCTTCGCTAAGGGATACGCCGAGAAGATTAGCTATGTTAAGGCTGCCAAAGAGCTGCCTCGCCTTACCGAAGCTGAAGTCCAGCAGAAGGCTCGCGAGTATGGATTCAGCCTTTCGGACGAGGAAGCTACCGTCAGCATGCACGAGAAGGCTGAGGGTGTCCTGTCGACGCCCCCCTCTGATTAAAATTTCACATGATTTGTGAGCATAGCTAGATCGTGCTTACGGGTCGCGATCGCTATTGTATTTTATCGTACAACGACGCTCACCTTTGGTCGAGCTTACGACAACTATTATGATGTTTGTTGAAGTTGGCGTTGACATCACGACTGAAGAGTCAGTTCATGAACTGACATTGAGTACCCCTGGTGGTACCTTTTTTACGAGGAGTCCACAATGACTTTTCATGTTTGGATTCATTGGATATGATGAGGTGGATTTAATTTTTCTTTATCGTTGGTCATTTTACATGGGTTCATCGATATATACCCTCAGGTTAACGAGACCTGAACAAGTTGGATAGACTGGTTCCATCTCTATGGTTATTTTAGAGAAGAGCATTTTAGATCTATGGTTGTATTAGAGATATAAACATAGACGGGCGAGTACCCAATGAGCATTCGATAAAGAACGCGAATATCAATTGATTGCACCACATTGAGTATGTATTTCTAAATCCGTAAGTAAATGCAACCTCATCTGCACGATGATAGAGTGATACCACCATTACCATTCCAACAGCGTCACAGGCAAAAACCGGTTATCATGTCACAGGCTGGTGATAATATCGATCTTGCTGATAAGCCTACCATGGCTACGTTGGCAACAGTCGAATCGCGCTCTATCTGAAGCTCGCACACCCAAATACATACCTAGGTAATCAGACATTAGCTACATATGTCAATATGTCCTTCAACTTAGCTTAAGGAGGCTGAGATACTTGTTCGCCTCACCGCTTGTAGGGATAAGTCATCACAACAGAGTGTGCTGTCTCATCACTTCTCTTTATAGACGCGGCCCGGTATATGTAAATAGGCGGTAAAAGGACCTTGACAACCCGGAATTGAACTCATCATGGCCCCTATAACGGCCAGCCTTTCTCGTATACAACACACACTACCATTCCTACTATTCATATGCGTCTTCGCGCAGTTCATCCAAGCCCAAAATCCGAACCCAACCACTATCCCCATTTTCCTCCCAGGTTACAATGCAACGCAATGGTCCTTCTTACGAGGCAGTGTCGTCTCCAGTGTATGTCATACACCATCTATCGGAAAAGCCCCCATTTCACTCACCGTTTGCTCTCTGGTCTCTTGAGTACGCTTAAACTTAGATCTAACTCTGGCTCATACGACTTGGCTTACTAATTTTGACCCTTGTGAGGAAATATCTAGAATGATGTTGAGACCACGTACACAATCTTCTGCGCGTCAGTGACACGAGGTTGCCACATCGGTGGCGGCACTCTACTCCCATTTACCTTTGCCGAGGGCCCTTCTACTATGCACTTCGAACGTACTGTCGAGTCTACGATGTGAGTTTCACTGTCGCCCCATCTACTCCCCTCTTTCTCTTATCTTGTACCTCTCCAACCACCCTATCTAGTAACCTCCATCCTAACCAACCCATAGCTCTGCAACCTCCGCTTGCCAGCTCTCCGGCACAACGGCAGCAACATGCCACGGTACCATCTCCCTGGGCGCTGTTGCCATCGGACCTACTACAGGCCCAACCGTGGAGTCCACCGCGCCCTTCACGCTGACAGGTAGTGATGTTGCGCGCTTGTGGGGTGTGCTCACGCTCGACAAGCCGCCTCTTACAAGCGTTGATCCGAGCCGGAGTCGAACATACACATACTATCCCTCCCAAGCTACGGGGTTGTTAGATCCAGGATTCTCTAGTGTTAGGGGCTCCGTGGGGACGGAGAGCCAGAGCGGAAGTGGAAGTGCAACCCTAACTGCGACTAGTGACGCTGGTTCCGTGACTCCATCTGTGACTGAGGGCCAAAGTAGTGCGGCGAAGCTAGCAGTAGGGGGAGAAGGAGAGGGGTGGACTGGGAGTAGAAACGGTATGCTTGCTGCGAGTTTGCTGTTGGCGGTTTTTATTTCTGTCTGATTATGGTGAAGGACCCTCTATGTGGGAAGGGATTAGGTGGTTTGATTCAACGTCACAAGCTACATGGTCATATTGTTATGTCACTGTTCTACATAACTAACTTGAATTCCAAAGTCTCGCATGTAAAGACTACCTGGTAAGATCTTAACTGTAGTTTCTTGTACATTCGTATATTAAGTAACAGTGGTGCTTAACGTTGAAGGGTATTTGGGAGAAGCCCCTAAATTTCAGCTTGAAGACACCAACCATCTCTTCAAGTTTCTCCGTCAAATGTTCAAAGCACTGTTTTTAAAAGTAATAACGGGGAAACCATGAGTAGAAGCTGACGCCTATACAGTATGATTTGAAACGCTTGTTACCAAGTCTCGAGAGCTTTGGCAAACGCTGGGCTCTCATTGCCCTCTACTACCTTGGAAATCGGACTCAGATAAGCTCGGCCGTCGTCGGATACCTCTCCAACCTGCCGAATATATAACTCGGCTACCTTGATCCACATAGCCTTCTCTGCCTTGCTTGCTCCTAAACCTTGCCAGACCCAGATAGTTGAACCGGTGTCAAGCAGGAAGACATCGCTGCTGTCTAGGTCTGAACTATCTATCGCGCCGCCTTCCTTCACCAAGTCAAACCTTAGCTGACCAGATGCATCCGATAGGCGGAAAAGCCTACGAGGGCGGTGGGTAGTGCCCTCACTTTCAGACGAGGCAATGGGCCGTGGAGCCTTGAACGGGCCTTCGGCATCCCCGCCACCCAGCATGGCAACCACAGTTCGCGATCTCGATTCCGTCTGTGACAGTACCTCGACATCAATATGCTTCGCAATCGTCATATCGTGAACAACTTGGGCAGCTTTTGCCTTCTCCATGGGGCTACAATTTTTGCCTTGCCAGACCCAGATTTTATCATTGCGCTCCAATACAAAGACGTCATTCTCGTCAAGACTCTGCCAGGTAGGTTCGACCTCGTAGACCATGATCGAGTCAGCCCGTTTGGCAGATGGGTGCTTGAAGATCCTGAGTAGCATGAGGGTCTCCTTAGGTTCCTCTTCGGTCTCAACGTGCGTGAAGCCAGAGCGGACACCTCCAGACAGAATGCGGATGCGAGGGAATAAAGCTACGAAATCATCGGACGGCTCCTTTTGTAGCTCCCGGTGCTGCGTAGCTACGCCGTGCAAAAACTCATCGAGTTCAACTGTCTTGTAAGCGGCTGTTCCCGCCTCATCCTGGGACGTCTTACTCCCAAGCCAGAAGAAGATATCATGGGCCAGCTTATCCTCCCCGTCTTGGCTTCCTACTTTGTAAGAGTGTAATACGATGTAGCTGTCTCCCTCGTACAAATCGCCATATCTCTCCCTTGGCCAGGGGACGACTTCGAAATCCTCTATTCGCCAAATATGAAGGCCAGGTGTTTGACCAACTTGTTGCCATGCAGGCTCCGTGGCTGCTGAATTATACTTGACCTTGTGGTCAAGCTCTGTCCCGATATTTTCGACATTGCTGTCCCTCCAGTCGTACTCCTTTAGATGTACCAGACCTTCGTGTGGTGCCATTTTGATGTTATTATAGTTGCAAGATGATAACGTATTCTTAAATTCCTTCCGTATCTATAAATCTCTCTGCACAGAAAGAGGCTTAAGGCAATAAAATAGAAATAAGATATATAATGTCACGTTACTTGGTACCTAAAATACACGTAGCGAGGATTCATGAACTGAAAAAGTGGCCACTCAGCGATGTATTCAGGAGAACGCAGTTGACGTAATGTGGCTGACAAGAGATATTCCTTTGAAACACGAGCAAGGCGGGGGAGTTTGAAACTATGTACTCCTGGAGACTATCTAGATAATTTCAGGCAACTTACATAATTGAATCCGAAGTTGAATTGACTAACAATACAATTTTGCAACAGGGAGAAATTATTACTTTTCGCCTGTTGCTGCAATTCTTTGCCACAATGAACACGAATTATATGTAGTTGGTAGAGTTTAGTACTGTAGAAGTGTGTGAGTGTGTAAGTGTTGTGGGGACTTAAAAACTGTTGTAAGATTGATGGGTGATTCAATTATTTTCAACTTCTTCTGGGAGCTACAGCAGACCTACCAAGCTCACACCAATCCTACACCAATCCTCACTGCACCCGACTGTCGCCATTGAGATCCAACGCCATACAAGTGATCAAGAAAAAAATAAAGCGAAGCAAACATGTCGAATAAGGACACGATTTCGCAAGAGTTCACATCCTATTATCTCCAGCAAAGCACCAAGGAATTTGCGGAAGACCTAGATAAGATTCGTAGTGCCGACGACTTCAAAGGTGACGCTGTTCCCATGCTCATCAAATCCCTGCAACAGGGTACGACTCTTTTCTCTTCTGCCGATCAAAAAAGAGTAGTCGAGGCGAGAAAGACTACCAAGTCCGAGAAGGAGTAGAACCGGCTAAGCGAGGAGTCTTTGGAAACGATGAGAGGGAAGTGTCGGCTTGATTATTGGCGGGACTTTTTTTTTTCATTTAGAAGAATGAAGAATGGGGCGTTTAATAAAGACTTTAGATACCTGTTTTCTCAAGACAATGTCATAAGAATCATATTATTTTCTCCTTAAAGCACCACCACCATAAATAAGATTTTTACTTCAAAACGCAATGGTAGCCCCTATTAGCTGCCAGGCTGCGTGTTCCCACGTTGAAATTTGCTCCTAGGCCTGATCCGATAGAGCTGCGGGTAGAACACAAGTCCCGGAATTATGGGGGAGAGGGCCGCAAGACGCCGAACTAGCCAAAAATAAATCATAAAAATTCAGGCGGCTTCATTTCTCGATGAATGAAACAAAATAAAACATCAGCAGTATTGATTGGGTTTTAAGACCAAAAAATGCGACACGAGCAGGATTCGAACCTGCGCGTCCTAAGACATGAGATCACGTGACCTGGAGACTCGCGCCTCTTGGACCAGTTCAAGTCTCACCCGTTAGACCACTCCGGCATCGTGCCCTGGGATTGATGATTTCTGACTAATTATTGAATATTATATACATGTATGTAAGTTGGATTATGACACGGTGCGTGCGGATGAGTTGTGGGGCTATCACATGACTACTTTCGTTCCAGCATTGGAGTATGGGCGTATGGATAATCAGTACGTACCTGCCTAATTACATTAAAGGATTAATATGTACCTACCGTACGGTACTAAATGGCAGGTGGGGCAGCGCAGGTCGTAGGGCGGCCTCAATTCGACGCGACGTTTAGCGACCCCTTGTGCCTGGAACCGTGTCAGCTGGGGGTGCCAACCCAGAAAATGATTTGGACCCTTTTTCAATTTGTTGATCATCGCAGTCCCTCTCCTACAATGTCATTTCACGCCCAAATTCTTTAGCAATCTCCTACGAATTCTACACCAGACTGCTGTACACCTTACTAGAGAATTGAATTGACGAAAGATGGATCTTCACGAGGCTCAAGCCTACTTGCAGGCTTCGCTTCACGAAGTATCCCATGCCTTTCACAAAGTCCCCGGAAGTGCCGTCTTGATACGATACATCCAGTCGAGCTATCAGAATGATCCAGTTCGATCCGCTATAGAATTAATTCTTGTCATATTCTTCGTTCGATACCTTCTCTCGCCGTCCTATCCTACCCACGATCCCAATTACGTGAAGCTTCGTGAAGATGAGATTGACGAGCTTGTTAAGGAGTGGGAGCCCGAACCGCTCGTCGCTCCCCAGACCCCGCTTGAGGAAGCTGAAGCCGAGAGGCAGCCTGTTATTGTTGGGTAAGAATCGACTTCAAATCATGTTGGAATGCGATTACTGATAGTCTTGGGATAGACCGACTGGTCCGAAGGTGAAGCTATCTAACGGCAAGACTGTTACAAACCTAGCCTCCTATAACTTCTACAACTTCAACGCAAGCGATTCCATCAAGGACAAGGCAATCCAAACACTCCGCACCTACGGAGTTGGACCCTGCGGCCCACCTCAGTTCTACGGCACCCAGGACGTCCACATGCAAACCGAACACGACATCGCTGTTTTCCTTGGTGTTCAGAACAGCATTGTTTATTCTCACGCCTTTTCGACCATCTCTAGTGTTATTCCGACTTTCTGCAAGCGAGGAGATGTTATTGTCGCCGATAAGCTGGTCAACTATTCGATTCGCAAAGGACTAGAAGCCTCCCGAAGTAACATTAGATGGTATGAACACAATGATATGGAAGACCTGGAGCGAGTTATGAAGA
Organism: Hypoxylon sp. CO27-5; assembly: GCA_002120305.1. Taxonomy (NCBI): domain Eukaryota; kingdom Fungi; phylum Ascomycota; class Sordariomycetes; order Xylariales; family Hypoxylaceae; genus Hypoxylon; species Hypoxylon sp. CO27-5. Next base: position 83,016 of record KZ112534.1, on the reverse strand, counting down.
AAGTAGCCGAGGAGCAGGCGAAAAAGAAGATTCTGACCAGGAGATTTATTGTGACGGAGGGACTCTTTGAGATGGTTGGCGATTGTGCTAATCTTCCCAAGCTTGTAAGCAGTCCCTGTTGATAAGGGCTTCGTTTTGGTTGCATCCCTCGGCTGACGAATATGGAATTTCTAGGTGGAATTAAAGGAAAAGTACAAGTTCCGCATTGCCCTTGACGAAACATGGTCTTTTGGTGTGCTCGGTCGCAATGGAAAAGGGCTCACAGAGGCGCAGAACGTGGATTCGGAAGCTGTGGATATGATTATTGGATCTCTAGCAGGACCTTTGTGTGCTCAAGGTGGATTCTGCGCTGGTTCGAATGACGTCGTAAGACACCAGCGTATCAATGCTGCATCGTACACCTACTCGGCTGCTTTGCCTGCCATGGCTGCTGTCACTGCTTCCGAGACTCTACAAATGTTGACCTGCAACCCTGACATTCTGCTCCAATGCCGAGAAAACATCCGAGCGATGAGAGCACAACTCGACCCACGAAGCGACTGGGTTCAGTGCACAAGCGACCCCGAAAACCCTGTTATGCTGCTAGTTTTCAAACCTGAGGTAGTCTCATCCAGGCGACTGAGCAATGAAGACCAAGAGCGACTATTCCTTGATATTACGGATGAGGTAAGTTCCTAACAGTGTCATCACCCTATTATTGAAGTTCTTCCACTTACAGATGCGTAGTGCCTTGCTAATGGAGTGCTCGTCACGCGGTTGAAAAGCCAGCCGATGATTGGCAGCATCGGAACCAAGGATATAAATATCAAGCCTGCCCTCAAGGTTTGTATCACGTCTGGTTTGTCCAAGAAGGAGATCGAGAAGGCTGGTGTGACGATTCGACACGCCATCACCAAGATCATGACTCGGAAGCCAAACAGGCAATCGTCACTGGTTGCTTAGGAATCATTCGGCTTCTCGTGATCTTATTCGTTATCCCATGTTGTTTACGATACGGCACGACACATAAAGATGTTTGCTGTTCATGTATAATGGCTATTAGACTACGATCCCAAGTATGGCCGATGATAATGTGGACGGGTGAGGGAGGCTATACGAATTGGGCTGTTCATGGTTGTATACAGGACAGGACAGGGCAGAAAAGTGGCGTATCGCCCAGATCAGATTATAGACACGAATAATAATCGCTAATTCTCTCTAAGGGTACCTATACACTATCATGTGTTCAATGCAAAGATCTGACGGTGGACTGTTTGTTTGTTTTTGTTTTGTTCTTTTTTTTTTTTTAAGCTTCATGGACGTTAGAGGTACCTTGTTTGCCATACTGACCTCAATGAAGCACATCCAATGCACTTGACGTGACCTTCCATTGTCCTTAGGTACCTAATCACTGACTTGTTCTTTCCCGCTATTATTGGAATAATTGGAGGCAAGTGTGAAACATGCTCATGCCTCGTAGCTTCTCATCCCAATTCGAAGGTATGCATAGGCCATATATTCTGTAGCGTTCTTGCCCAACATTCGTATATACATACCCACATGTAGTTAGTGCTCCCGACGAACCTGAAGCAGCACATGCCCTCGACGTTTTCCAGCAACTCGTCATTTTCATTCTTTACGGCAGGTCTACACACTCCTTCAACTAACAATTCTACCTGCCAGTGAATGGGTACCTTATGGGTAGTCGGAGTCAAGTGGTCTAACTCTCGTTAACTTCATTGAACGTCATACGAGATATCCCGAGAACAAGACAACGTCGACATCGACATCGAGATTGACATTGACATTGGCATTGACAATTGGGATTGATATCCCTTCTAGCCCGGATAAATCAAGATACATAGTAAGTAGCTATTTCTCAAGTCCTCGCTTCATTGGGTTTGGTCAATGGTGTCCTCAATGCTCCCTCCCTTATTATGATCTCTAATATTTTCTCCCTACACAACGCCATCATTCCTTCACCACAATCCCTTGAGACTACCCGGGAACGCGCGTCTGGCCGTGTCTATTGTTTCTTTCTCCCTTTCCTTCTGGGTGCCCCGGGCAATTCTCGCCACAGGAAGTTCAACGTCGTTAGTACCATTTCTTGCGTTGAACCTCAGCCCTCGAGTCTAGAACATCAATATTGTTTCCTGGTATACTCTTTACCAACAAACATCACTTCGCATTTCACCTGCACTCCTTTGTCTATTTTTGTTCCCCTTGAAACCCTTGTAACTAACTGATGATACCTATTGACGGCCTTTGCTAGTCTACTTCCCGCATTCATGTCCCTTTTTGTTTCTATTCTCGTCACTCACTCTCCTAGTCGTTCATTTGTTCATTTGGGTAAATCGTTGCCTCGCTAACAACTCAGACCGTTCATTATCTGTCTTCTTCGATTTCGCGGTTTCCTAATCTTAACGTACTCGTCGTTTTGACGTCCAGACACAATGAGACTTACAACGATTTCTCTTACTCTCCTATCCCTCCTGCACCTGTCAGCTGGGCAGCTACGTAAGTTGATACTCAAATACATAGCTTCTCTGTGAAATCTCAGCTAATGTGGTATAAGATCATCATCATGCCCATCGGCACAGGGCTCACAGGGACCCCATGTCAAAGAGGGACAAGATTACTGTGACTGATACCGCGCGCAGCACAATCACTGAAGTCCCTGAAGTCGTGGTCTATGTAGACCAACATAACAAGCCAATTCGTACTGTCACCGAGACAGTCGTCTACGTTCCTGCGTCGGTGGAGACCCAGAAGGCACCGGCTGCCCCGACGACAACGACAACGGTCTACGCTCCCGCCGTATCTTCTAAGGATGTGCTAATTGAGCATTCTACATCTACTCCGTCTTCGTCATCCACATCAACTGTAAAGCACGTCTCAACTTTTGAACCGATCCCATCTCCACTCCCGTCAAAGTCATCTCGGACTAGTTCATACCCTTCAGCTTCCTCTGCGCCATCTCCTCCGCCGTCCCCACCGGTTTCTGGCCGCGGCGCCCTCCATGGTGTCACTTACTCTCCCTACAAGGGTGCTGGAGGCTGCAAGTCTGCAGCTGACGTTGAGAAGGACTTTGCGCTAGTCGCTAAGGATTACGGAGTCATCCGTTTGTACGGTGTCGACTGTGACCAGGTAGCAACGGCATATGCGGCAGCCAAAAAGCACGGCAACAAGCTCTTCTTAGGCATCTTTGATATCCACTCCGTCGAGCAGGCCGTCTCTACTATGGCTGCTGGAGTGAACCATGACTGGAGCATTGTTGACACTGTCTCGGTGGGCAATGAACTGGTCAACAACGGTGGAGCCACATTGAGTCAGTCTCTCGCAGCATTAAGCCAAGCCCGCACTGCGCTTCGGGCCGCTGGGTACCAAGGTCCTGTCGTTATCGTGGATACGTTTGTCGCTATACTCGCCCATCCCGAACTCTGCGACCAGTCGGACTACTGTGCCGCTAATATCCATCCCTTCTTCGACCCGAACACGGGTGCTCATCAGGCAGGCTCGTTTGTGACATCTATGGTCAGTAAGATTCGCAGCAAGTTGGCTGACAAGAGCAAACGTATTGTGGTTACAGAGACGGGCTGGCCCTGGCAGGGTGAGTCGAATGGCGCCGCTGTGCCTGGCATGGACCAGCAGACCGCCGCGCTATCGTCCATCAAGAGCGCCTATGCAGATAACGCAAGCGATGTTATCCTTTTTACGGCCTTCAACGACATGTGGAAGAAGCCCGAGGCAGCTACATTCATGGCGGAGCAATTCTGGGGAATGGGGGGACGATATTCACCGGTTGATCAATAGAATGCAACCGCTGGAGGTGGTGGACAATGGAATGGATCGATAACGGACACGAATTAATGAGGTTAGGAATATGCATGGAAATGGAAAAAGATTGGTTGGAAGATGATTATTGCGATGATGCCATGATGAAAGGGCACCAAGTAGCTGGCTAAAGGGAGCCCTGGCTGGAGATGTGATGTGTACGATTTTTGACTGGTAGCCTTCCTATTCTCTGTGAATCAATTTCGACACTGTATTTTCTCACATTACACTGAGTCGCGGTATGGTCTCACTTCGTGGGTTTGTGTTGCACTTTGTTGTGTAGTTGGCCAACTAACACGACTATTCTATGAAACTCAAAAGGGTGTTTAAGGAGTGAATATTCGGTTGAAGGAGAGGAGGTAAGTTTCCGTTGAATTCACTCATGTTTCCACTACTCCTATGAGAGGAGATATATACCTTATATTGCCTAGCCAAGGCAATGCCTGTCCGTATGGAAAATACCTTCCGAAAGTCCCATGACCGACGCCACTCACCTACATGTCTCCCTATATTGAAAACAAGAGAAACTATCTATCGTGTGACCTTCCCCCTTTCTTTTTGAGCGATTCTAATCCGCTGTCTGCCCGCATCCACATGTCGGCTTGCAACTAAATGGAGTCACTTATTTCAGACTCGAATAACACAATTCGGCACACTGGCCAACCCAATTCATTTGCTTTTAAGTACGCCGATTAAATCATGGTACAGACACCCTGTACGAAGGAATTTGATCTTGAAGGTCTTTACTAGTATAGCAAAAAGAAAGCGTGGTAGTGGTGATAAACACATTATCTATTTCCAATGATGTTTCAAATTTGAATAACTCGTCCACTTCTTGAGGAAATACTAGTTAGACCTTAGATGTGTTTGTATCTGAAGTCTCAATAAGAGCTATGAATAAGTCTAATCACACAATTAGCCCGCCCAGCCTTAAATAAGTATGTATCGCGGTCGGAATATTTACCTACGTATAGGCAAGACCTCACCGTCACTCCTGGAGATGGTACAACAAGTTAATATTAACATGTACAATTACGGCTCTTACACCGCATTATTTAGTACGTCGTATTTCTGCCCGCGCAATCTATCAATTTACCAATTTACCACCTCTCCTAGCGTCTAATAACCGAAGCATTTCCTTATGTTATATCAACCACCATTCAGACCGCCGCAAATTCGAAATATCAGTCAACATCAACCTTCTCTTGGATCGCTTGGGTTAGGCAAGATGGCGAATACCAAGACATGTTGGAAATACTGCGGACAGGGATGTTCTTTGACTACACAACTCTTACACCCCATTTCACCTGCCGCTTTCTCATGAATATTGTGGCATTATACGAGTGTTGGATCCTCTAAAGTTTGCTCTGGCTGGTCCATGCTACGGTCTTCGTCATTATTAATTGTCATGATTGCCAGGCTCCTTAGCGATTGCGCTTGGTACAACAAAGAGGCGGAGGAGGACCACTGTCGCCTTTGGGATACGCGCAAAAAGCTGGTGTGCCCAGGTGGGTAAATCGATGAAAGGAGGAGCGTATCAACGTGGAGAGAAGCGAAACTCGGGCCCAGCTTCTCCTTATACAGAACGGTGGTCCGTAGGCTAAGGACAGCGGCGTATATGGGGATCCTTTGGTTAGCACATAAACCTCGAAGAAACTCGGGTATGGGGGGTAAATTAGTACATAACCAGTACTTACTATTAGTAGATTATTTTTTAAAAAGCACTGCCGAATTTTATGAGCTTATAAAGTGAGTCCCCGCATCATCACTTCACAGTATTTCGGATAGGACGCCGGCAAAAAGCCAACATCGCAGCGTATGTTACACAAATTATATTGCCCACTCTATCTTTGCCAGGGATCTTGGTTCCAGTTTCATTCCTGCGTCTGGTACAAAAAGCATCATGTTGTAGCTTCTCGCTTAGGACGACTAAGTCAACGGTAACTTCTAATGACTGCATCAAAGACGTCGCCATGCGTCAAGCCCATATTGCTCTTCTTTTTTTACATCTCGTCACCATGCCCTCGGTCTCTTCGCTCAAGATAGCGAGTGCACTTGGGGTCCTCGAATGGACTCCCGAGCTTGTCGCAAAAGAAGACTATTTTCAGGGAGACGTTGACATTGTGAATGGTGGCATCGCAAGTCTCTTCAGCGATCCAACTGTCGATCTGGGGTCGAATTCCGAGACCCAGCTACTCTTGCAGTTCGGATCCCATAGGAACCTCCGCAGCATCGGTACGGTGGCGGAAGTCTATTATCGGATAGTCGCTAATAAGAAATCTGGGATCAATACGCTCAAGGACCTCAAGGGAAAGAGAATCGGGGCCCTCAGATCTACCTCGTCTGAATACTTTGTTCAGACGTACCTTGCTACAGTTGGGTTAAAGTCGGCGGATTACACCATAGTAAATGGGCTTGGATGTTTACAGGAACCCTGTGCCGCCAATACATTCCCTGTTATGCTTAAGAGCGGCAGTATCGACGCCATCGGAATGTGGGAGCCATCAGTCGAGTTAGGTGCCGAGGCCCTCGGTTCCGACGCAGTTGTGTTTGGGGAGAATCAGACAGTCTATCGAGAGATATACAATCTCGCCACCACCAGCGAGAAGCTCGATGACCCTGAAAAGAGAGCAGAAATCGTTCAATTCCTGAAGGCCTTGAAGCAAGCAGAGGGTATTTTCCAAAATGACCCTGCCAAAGTAATAGGTCGAGCTGCGGAAGCTGTCAAGACTAATAGCACGCTACTGGAAGCAGTCTGGCCTGTCCATAGATGGGATGTGCGAGTGCCGTCAGACATGTTGGATGTGTTAGTCGGTGAAGACAAGTTTGTGGCGTCTTATGCTAGACGTGAAGCGCTACCAAGAGAGAGACTTGCGACACTCATAGATGTAAGTGTCTTGGAGGAAGCTCTTGGAGCTTGATCTACATGTCATGGGAATTGGGTACCTATGAGAGAGGTAGACTTATGAGTATAACAAGGACACATTCTGGCGGATTTCAATGAAAAGTACGAGAGAGGACTTGGGGAGTTGGTAGACCTGCGGCAGCCTAAGGTACAGTATGTACCTACAAATTTAAATCCGGGGTGGGATGCCGGGGTGCCGGGGTTCCAGGGTGCTAACTGAATATGTAATTTTCAACAGGTTTCAATGTTCTCTACACTACATGTATGTAGTGTACTACTGCACAAGCATGAGTTAATTCCATCGCGTAACTCATCTGGTGATTTACTCGGAATGACCTTGTCACAACTGTTGAAGAAGCACATGCATAGGGAAACCCGTCATACACCATTTCACGATGTCTCGGTCTTACCGGTCGATCCTGTGCTTGCGCCATATTATTAGCGTTCAGCTTCCAGCTCGTGATGTGGGGTTGGCCCTGGTATAAAACCCTTCGATATTCCCCATTACGGGAAGGTGACACTGCGCTGCTTCAGGGGGATTGCCCGTACAAGCCACACACGGGCTAAAAACGAGCTGCTTCATTGGTGCATGCAATATGAAGGTCCCTTCCCCCCCAGGTTATTTATTCATAGCACTTGCGACTTTTACTGTATAGTCATTATGTACATATGTATAAAAATGACCGACTGTGAAGTTTGCTAGTAAGGTTGGCGGTCAAGCTTCACTCACTAAAGCCTCGTTAATCTCCTGCCTCGCTGCCGGTCATCTCACAAGCACTATGGGGCTCACCCTTCTCGCTGTTGCAGTGGCTGTATTCTCGGTTAGGATCCTGATAACTTCATCCCAAGTATTAGCTAACAGGGGCTCAGTGTATCCCGCTTGGTCATTGCGAGGCCTCGGTCACGGATGGAATATCTAGCTGCGGAAGTACGTGGATGCCGAGGGACGACGTCACAATAGCTCAAGGCACAGATATACGTAGGGGCTTTAGCACTGCCGTGGAAATCTTTTGCAGTGCAGCAAATGGACAGACGGTGAAACCCAGCGGGTATCTTTCCATGGCAACAGAGGTCTTCCTCAACGGAGGAAAGGATCCCACTGCCTATGGCATCTTGGGGTTTGTGTATTGTGAGTTTAGCTACGTGAATGTTATTGTTGGGGTCTAACGCTTGAGGTAGTCGAGGTCCATAACAAACAAAACTCTGATCACACTATTTCAAGTTGGTATTACCATTCGCCCGTACAAATTTCATTGCTAACACGGACCAGCCCAAGACTGTGAAAGCTACCTCCTGGCGTTGAGCACAGAAGGGGGCAAGTGTTCTGGAGCCACCAATCATGACACTAAAGGTGGCACTTGGCAGGTGGGCAATAATGGTGTCTCCTACCACGCTCTGGGAAACGAGGTACCGCCTAAGCAGGATGCCATTAACAAATTATTTTCCGGTGCTGCTCTGGACGCACAAGACGTGAATAAAGGCTCTGGCCCACCGTTGAGTCCCTGGCCTTTGGATTCCCTGAACAGTGTCAAGCCCACGACCTGTCACAGCCACAACGATTATACCCGAAACATCCCCATATTCTCTGCCATGAGCGCGGGATGTATTGGTTTTGAAGCTGATGTATTTTACTCGGGCGGAGACGTCATTATTGGTCACACCATCCCGACTCCTGGGAGGACTCTGTCGGTGCAGTACGCCGAACCGTTGCGAGCAATCCTCGACCACAATAATGGGGGGTCGCCCGGTAGCAATGGCTTATACAAGGCGGAGCCTGGACGGAGTATCACGTTGCTGGTGGATTTCAAGACTTCAGATACCAGGACTTTAGATGCCGTCGTCAAAGCACTCCAGCCTCTCCGAGACGGCGGATACCTTAGCCGCGTCGAGGGGGGCAAGTTTGTAGAGAAGCAAGTTACGGTAGTAGCCAGTGGAAGCGCTCCGTTCGACCGGATCAATTCGGGCGATGGCGTTCCCAACCGAGACGTTTTTTACGACGCCAAAGTGGATCAGTGGGACCCGAAATACACCAGTATTAACTCTTACTATGCATCAGCTGACTTCGAGAGCGCGGTTGGGAATCCTGGGAGTGCCGAGGCTTTCAGCCAAGATCAGAAAGATAAAGTCCAGTCCCAGGTACAACCTGCTCACGCAGCAGGGCTTAAAGTTCGATATTGGAATTTGCCTGGCGATTATCTTTGGGAACCTTTACTAGCCCTTGGTGTTGATAGGCTGAATGCCGACGATATGTATGACACAGCCAGACTCCCTCGAGTGTAAGGCCATTAATAGCAATCTAGTGATAGTTCTGATATATTATTTGAAAGGGAACAATTGTTTTGTGTCTTGTTTTTCTGCGCATTTCTGGTTCCTTTTAGGTACCACATACCTACCTAGATGAAGCAGTTTGAAAGTTGTAGAGTAGGTAGGTATATATATCTCATACGTCAGTCGAAGACTTCCAGGTTAAGTATGTATGTATGTAATTATTGCTACTTTTGGTACATGTACTTTCTTGCTCCGCTCTCGGAAGGCGGGGTGGTACAAACTATTAGGCGTTGTATAGAGCTTGTTGGCTTGTACCTCCCAATTACACCCCCCACCCCCCACCATCACCAATAATTTTTTGTGATTCATACAACATTGAACCATTTGCACTTATATGAGTCGAGGTGCAACTTTTACGACTAAATCAAGCAACAACTTTTCATTTACACTTCGACTCCTGTCTAAACTTGGCATCAAAATTTGGACGTAAAGGACCGAAGTCATGGGCCATTTACCTGACCCGACTGTCGACCTTGACTGGTCCGGTTTTGTCGGTCCAATCCACGAGCGCTTCAGGACCCAGGCTGAGAAACACCCAGATAGAATATGCGTTCTAGAAACTAAGTCGTCCACTCATCCCGAGAGACGCTTCACCTACCGTCAAATTTACGAAGCTTCCAATACCCTCGCCTGGTACCTACACAATGCCGGAATTACTAATGGGGATGTAGTCATGATCTGGGCCCATCGATCCGTCGATCTCGTCATTGCTTTCATGGGTACTCTGGTATGCGATGCTCTCTTATATTCAGGACTGACCGTAACGTTACAGCTAACTCTTCTCTTTTGATGAAAGGCATCCGGCGCCACTATGACTGTTCTGGATCCTGCATATCCTCCAGCTAGGCAGAAGATCTACCTAGAGGTATCTCAGCCACGTGCCTTGATCAAGATTGGCCGCGCAACAGATGAGAATGGCCCCTTGGCCGACTTGGTGCAAGATTATATTGACCAAGAGCTTCAACTAAAGGCTCAAGTCCCTGAACTACGCCTTCTCGATGACGGCAACCTTGTCGGAGGCCAAGTTGACGGCCAAGACATATTCAATAGCGTCAAAAACCTTGCGTCGTCCCCTCCTGATGTGATAGTCGGGCCTGATTCAAACCCTACCTTATCATTCACATCGGGGAGTGAGGGCCGACCGAAAGGAGTTCTTGGTCGCCATTACAGCTTGACCAGGTATTTTGACTGGATGGCCGAGCGCTTCAACCTGTCATCCGAGAGCAGATACACTCTTCTTTCTGGTCTCGCCCACGACCCTGTACAGAGGGATATTTTCACACCGCTCTATCTCGGTGCCCAACTTCTTGTCCCATCCAAGGAGGACATTCAGCATGAGAAGCTTGCCGAGTGGTTCCGTGAAATGAAGCCTACCGTAACCCATCTTACCCCAGCCATGGGTCAAATCCTAGTTGGTGGTGCCTCAGCCGAATTTCCAAGTCTGGAACACGTCTTCTTCGTCGGCGACGTTCTAACGACCAAGCAATGTCGGTCTCTAAGACAGCTTGCCGTGAATGCCAACATCATCAATATGTACGGTACCACGGAGACCCAGAGGGCCGTTAGCTACTTCGAAGTCCCGAGCCGAGCTCGGGATCCCAACTTCCTAGATGCATTCAAGGACACAATTCCGGCTGGGCAGGGAATGCAGAATGTTCAGCTTCTGGTTGTTGATAGGGAGAATCGAACTCGGCTTTGCCAAATTGGAGAAGTTGGAGAGATCTTTGTCCGAGCCGCCGGCCTTGCCGAGTGAGTTGATTCTCGTCATATCCTTTGCATATTGCTAACTATACTTCTTCAGGGGATATTTAGGAGATAAGGCTTTAAATGAGCAGAAATTCTTAATGAACTGGTTCGTCGATAACGAGAAATGGGTCGAAGCCGACAAAAAGACGAGCAAGAATGAACCTTGGCGACGGTACTATAAGGGTCCAAGGGATCGACTCTACCGCACAGGGGATCTAGGACGCTATCTCGAATCCGGAGACGTCGAATGCACCGGTCGCGCCGACGACCAGGTCAAAATTCGTGGTTTCCGCATCGAGCTCAACGACATAGACAGCAACCTCAGCCAGAACCCACTAATTCGAGACTGCAAGACGCTTGTGCGAAGGGACCGTAACGAGGAACCCATCCTGGTAAGCTACGTGGTCCCCGAAGTATCCGAGTGGCGCCGTTGGCTTTCTGCCAGAGGAGTAGAGGAGGTGGAAGATGAGGGCGTCGAGATGGGGCCTACTCGTGTCTTTTTGAAGAAGTACCGAGCCATCGAAGCCGAGGTACGAGATCATTTGAAGTCTAGACTGCCGGCGCATTCAGTGCCGAGCATCTATATTGTCCTCGAGAAGCTCCCATTAAATCCCAACGGCAAGGTTGACAAGCCGAATCTTCCTTTCCCAGATGTCGCAGAACGCGTCGAAGACGCATCCGAGGAGGATCTGAGAAACTGGGAATCACTGACACCCACAGAGCAAACTGTGGCTCAAAAGTGGGCGGATCTTATCCGAGGTCTGAACCCGAAAACTATTAGACGAGAACAAAACTTTTTCGATCTGGGTGGACACAGTCTATTGGCCCAGCAACTTCTTTTTGAAGTTCGCAAGGGTCTGGGGGCGGACATCTCTATCAACGCCTTCTACGAACACCCGGATCTAGCCGGCTTCAGTTCCCATGTCGAGAAGAGAATCCAGAAAGCCGGCAGTACCGACGCCAGCGCCAGCAACACCCAGGAGAGCGATGCTGCTTATGCCAAGTCTCTAGACGAGTTAATCAGCCAATTGCCCGAAAAATATCAATCGGCTAATCTCGAGGCACTGGGTACATCTGGTCCCTTGACGATCTTCCTCACAGGAGCAACTGGATTCTTAGGGTCTTATCTGGTAAAGGACATCCTGGACCGTACCTCTTGCGAAGTTAAGTTGATTGCACATGTACGCGGTGTTAAGGACCCCACAGCAGCACTTCAACGACTTCGCCGCTCTCTGCAAGGGTATGGTCTATGGAATGACGGCTGGGCCGAGAGATTGAGCGCAGTTGTGGGCGATTTATCAAAGCCCCAGCTCGGTGTTTCTGATTCTACCTGGCAGCGATTAGCCCAGGATGTCGACGTAGTGATACATAACGGCGCCACCGTGCACTGGATTCGAAAATACCAGGACATGATGGCGTCGAATGTGTTGTCGACCGTTGATTCAATGAAGCTCTGCAACGAAGGAAAAGCAAAGGTCTTCTGTTTTGTAAGCTCAACTAGTGTCCTCGACACCGACTACTACATTAAGCTGTCAGAGGAGCAGACTAGGACGGGGCAGGGCGCTGTTATGGAGAGCAATGACTTGAACGGAAGCCGTACTGGACTTGGTACAGGATATGGACAGACTAAATGGGTATCAGAGCAACTTGTTCGAGAGGCCGGAAGACGAGGTCTCCAAGGCTCAGTCGTTCGGCCAGGATACGTATTGGGTGACTCGCAGACTGGTGTCTGTAACGTTGACGACTTCTTGATTAGAATGCTGAAAGGCTGTATACAGCTCGCAGCACGGCCCCGCATCATCAACACCGTCAATGCCGTTCCCGTCAACCATGTTGCCCGTGTGGTTGTTGCCGCGGCCCTGAACCCTCTTCCAGGCGGGGTGCACGTAGTTCATGTAACCGCCCACCCGCGCCTCCGCATGAACGAGTATCTGTCGATCCTGGAGTACTATGGCTACAAGACCCCGGAGGTCAGCTATGACACCTGGAAACAGGAGCTGGAGAAATTTGTGTCAGCGGGTGCTCTAGAGAAGGATCAAGAGCAGCATGCACTTATGCCGCTGGCACATTTCTGCATGAATGACCTTCCAGCAACTACTCGCGCTCCAGAGTTAGATGACAGAAATGCGGTCGCGGTCCTGAAGGCAGATGGGGACAAGTGGACCGGAATTGATGAAAGTTCTGGCTATGGGATTACTAGGGAAGATGCCGGGAGATACTTGCGATATCTAGCCGAAATCAAATTCATCGGCTGGCCGACTGAGCGGGGAAGGCCGCTGCCTGATATCAGAGCAGATATCGTGCAGGCCCAGGCTGTAGGTGGTACAGGTGGTCGGGGAGGCGCTTCTTAGTTCAGAACTAAGATGGTTTTACGTTTTTATCTCGGCTTCCGGATCATAAGTAGGCGTTGGATTACTCGATAGAGAAAATGGTGAATACAAAAGTTGGTTGGTTTAACTACCTACGCCAAGTCCTGGTAAAGGCGTGGAGATGATGTGGTATATATTCCTTAACGAAGGTATTTATATATTTTTGCCACATCACATTCCAGCCTCTTTACACAGTTTTCATAGATACCCATACGCCAAATAAATCTGCCGGCCACCCTGTACCCAATCCGATCGTATACTCTCCATGGCCAATTCAAAATCATATATCAAGAAAAAATGAAACATAATATCCAATATATACTATTCCCTCCGTCTTTTCAAGTTGCAACATGCTGCTACAAGTAAATATGCGCCCGCTCTTATCTTATATGTCGGAAAGAAGGTATCATCAATCTGCTTGTGTCGTTGAACTGCCGTTGTCACGCACTATCGACGTTTCACACATTGGCATCAAAAGCGGGGAACAGGCGAGGTTAGACATGCTTGGACGTGTCTCCCGACGCGGTCAGCTTTGGACTAGTTAATTCATTTAGCCCTATGTAGCAATCGAGGAGCGAGCTACGGCGATAAGCTGTAGTGTATGTCGTGTACCGATGTTAGTTTGGGGTCCTCCCCTTCAAGCGTCGTAAGCATCTGTTTCATCCGCGTGGATCTCAACCTGCCGAATCCCACGACGTCCTCCGTTAAATGGACCCGTATTCAAGCAGGCAAGAATCATCCCAGTACCTTAACGTTGTGTTTGATGTACTGATGAATCTCGACGTTTCGACGTCTATTCGTACTGACTCTCCATCTTAGTCCCCATAATCATGTTCCTAATGTTATTCCTTGCACTCCACACAATGTTCTCCGTTTTGCCCTTCTCGCGAATCTCCCCATCTTTAACTGTTTGAATATCGCTATCTCCGTTCACAAGACCTTTGGCTTTATGGTGGAAGAATATGGGTGGTGTCACGCTTATACATTTCGTATCGAGTCCACGATCGCCAGCCTCCTCTGGATTCTCAGTGCCCCAAGTTGAAACAGCCCGTCTGCAGAGTCCGGCAAGGGCATTGTCGAAAGGACCGGTCAAATGATCCACCGATAAGTCGAACAGAACTTTGCGAGCGCCTCTCGCCGAGAGAGCGTACGCGAAAGTACAGATGGGGGCACCTGTGATATGCACCCAACGTGTATACTCAGGACTACTCTTAAAGTCAATGAGGCCAGTAACTTTATCCTTGGGTGGTACTGTCAAGTCATTTTCAATAACGAACTTGCGCGACATGTACCGGATGCCGGGATCATCGATAGGCTTTTCCTTATTCTCATCTAGCAACTCGGGGAAGACCTCGCCACAATGTCCAAGCCACATGAGATCCCAGTCGTCGCCGTAAGGAGAATTGGGTTTCGAGGCCGAGGAGAGGAGGGCTCTAGCGCCCTGAGCAACCCTTTCCAACTGAGGCTTTAGTCTCACATCCCAGTCCATGTCGTCTTCCATGATGAGCGCCGAGCTGAGGTCCTCTTCGATGATCTTGCGAACTGCATTCATGTGCCCTCTCCAACTTCCCAGATTTGTTTCCCATAGTTTCTTCCTATCCGTACCGAAAGGCACAGCCTTATCAGGCACCGTCTCCCCCTTCACGCCATCAACCCAGTCGACGTGGAATCCTGTCAAGGAGCTGGTGAGTTCGATAGCATCGCGCTTGTCGGACCGCTCCGGAAGACCGATTACGAATATTTTCTCGAAGCCGAGAGTCCCGTTGGCAACCCGATTGATATCAGCAGGAGATGCGTGGCCCTTGTAATGTTTTCCATAGAGTCGATCGGGGTTCCCCGAAGACGAGGCTGGCGAGGTGCGAGCAGCGCTGTGGCCGATGGAGTGGATGTCGAGATGTGTAGACCGTGGTGTGAAAAGGACGAAGCAGACCACGAGTAAAAACGCAGCGATACCAATCACAATATGTCTCGGCGGTTGGTGGAGGACAGCCATTTTAATCAAGTGAAGTCATCGAGCTGAGTTTTGAATGATTACGGCGCAGTCGCTTTCGGATCTACAAATATGGCGTAGAGGGGTACCTATCTTAGGTACATGTATGTATGATGTCCTAAAACACCAAAGCAGGAAGAGAGGAATGATGCTTCTTTAGGAGTAACTAAACGAGAGTATTACACATGGTTGATCAAATCAAGTCATAGTCTGTAGTATTAAATGGGAGTTGAACAAAGGGAAATGGTCCTTTTTTTTTTATCACAGGTAGTTATTGGAAAAGAGACTAGAGACTACATAACATGGATATCGTATATCGTCGATCAACTTAGGTTAGATAATGTATGTACATACAATACCTAATCTTAACTTTAGGCCGTGTCCGGTGGGCTAGAACATTGACGGAGCTAACTTAGGTATGAAATCCTAACATGTACGTGACGCACTTGTCTCGTTACCTGACGTAAGACCTATTTTTAATTTATTAGTCACATCCATCGCTCGTTAACCCCCCTGTTCACCCCCATTCACCCCCCACCATATCCGTCACCACTCTACCGTATTCCCCTTTTCGGAATCCCATCATGTACCGTAGTTCCATTCCTTTGATGACGCTCTTTTCTATATTCAGCAAACAGCATACGTTGCCACTATGAAATAAGTTAATGTCCAAGGTAATATCGGCGATGCTTGGATATCGGCGATAGATAATGAAATATACCTCATCCTCGGCGATGCTCCTAGATATGTAGATCAGCCCCCCCAGCCCCGTAAAATAAAAAATATAAACAATCTCTCACACAAGCTACAACGTTATATATGCATGGAATCAAAGCCGGGAAGGAACATTTCTGTCAACTGCCTGGAACACCTATGAATGCGAAGACTTCGCATCATCAAAGGGGTATCTCGTACAAACCAAACACCCTTACCCCTCTAAACCCTTCCAGCAAACGGAACACGTCAACCAACGTCCAGTCGTATTCGTTTCCACAACCCTAAGGGACTCCAATATCCCCTCTGCCAATCTAGCCCTACTCCTCTTTACCCTGTAAATCAGGCTTCTGTTGCTGCGAGTCGTCAAACTGTATCGTCCAGTCCTGGTGTAATGTAAGTCGCGGAAACTCCACCAAAGTGATACGCGGACAGGGTCAAATATAATAATCAAAGGTGTAGATGCCCCTCCGGGCACCAAATGAACTCAAATTTCCTATAGGAAATAATCCTCGTAAACAATGAGACCGTGGTGTATGTGTTTGTGTTTGTGTTTGTGTTTGTGTATGTGTATGTACGCGTACCTATGTACGTGAAAAGAAAAGATCGAATTTCGATGTCGAAAATGTAAGCCGGTTTAGTATGCGGAACTCCAGGAAAATGCAAGGATAACCGCCAACAGAAGAAACATCATGATGTGCAAAATCCAGGGAACATTAGATATTGGAAGACCCGGCATTGGAATATTTGCCGTTCTCCAGGTATTTCGGACAAGGTATCGAGGTATTTGGTGTAGAGGCGATATCCACAAGTAAAGTTCATCGGACAAATACTCATTAAAAGAGGTCCTTGGTCTGTAGTTCCTGGAGGAAATCATCGAGAAAGATGATTCGGAACTGGCCATCGTATTTTCGAAGGAAGTCCATGTTCATCCAGGCAAAGGACATAGCACGTCTCCAAGTCACAAGCTCGAACTTCCATCCCTTGTCAAGAGCTCGGGTTGCGTACTGTAAGAATCCACCAGAGAACTCAGCTTCTGCCGCATCTCCGGTAGCTAACACCATCGTGCCGGGACACGAAATATGGTCCCACATGCTGTTCATCATGTTTAGGTGAAGATTCTCATCAACACCTTGTTCTCCAACCCCGACTTCGTATTCCACAGCTATACCGTCATCCCCGACAGAGTCTTCCGCGCTAAGATAGCCGCCATCGGGTGGAGTACGGCCTCGCCGTTTCGGCTTTCGTTTTTGGACGCGAGAGAATATGTTCATGGTATATCCCAACTTCTCCGCATCGAAAAAGTACTCAGGCCAGTTCGAGCGGTGATCCTTCGCAGAGCAAATACCCATAGAGCCAGCCAATATTCTCTTCTTTACTGTCCTTCCGCGTTCCAATACAAAAGAAAGAACTTTGAAAGAGAATGTCGGGGCAGGGATTCGACATCTTTGAGGGACCTGTCTCGCAGCTTTGATAGTGTCACATAAGCCAATGAAGATATTGGACATGTCCACGAAGACATGTACGTTGGTATCTGCATCAGGGGTAACCGATTTGTCCACTTTGACGTGAGCCGTCAACTTTTGGAAGAATGATTCAAAGTCGACGTCGATAGGCGATGATGGTGTCGGAGGCGTCCTAGGATGTGAGTCGTTCAATGTGGAATCCGGTGATGTTCCAGCGGGATGGATATGGGCAATTGGTGCATAACGTTGCTGCGGATGCAGATGGCTGGTATCATCCTGGGTGGCGAGTTGATCCTCAATGGTGCTCTTTCGATCCAGAGCTCTAAGTAAATCCCAGTCCTGGAGGATGTTGGCCAGATACCTAGCTCCCATTAAGGAGAGCGTTCCATCAAAGTATCGAGAGAGAATCTCATCATGCCCCGACAAGAAAACGAAACGTTCATCCCCCTTTCCCCCAGTGCTAAATTCAGCTGGTCCCAGGTGAGCCGGTGTAGAGGGCAAAGGATGCGCATGTAGGTTAGTGACCGGTACAGGAGGTAGGAGCCCGCCATCATGGGAATGACCATCATTGGTTCCAATGTTTTCTACGAGAGAAATTCGAGCAAGACCTTCAGCAAGACTGGGCTGGTGAAGTTCGCAATGCTGAACGTCGGACGTAATTATATCATAGTCATCTTCAACCACGTAAGAACCTCCAGTGTCATCGCTAGAACCAAGATTTATAGCGTTGGTAGGAGATCTAGCATTTGAAGTAGACGGAGAAAGATTCGTGATTGAGGTGCTTCTAGACGCCGTAGATGTCGAGCCAGTCCTTGCACGATTGCTAGTAGAGGTGAATAACTCTCGATTCGGATCAGGAGAATCAAGTTCATCGCAAAGGATCTCAGACAACCCGTTGCCAAGTAGATATATTGACTCTTTCTTGGCAACCGGTGAGCCATTCTCAGGCTTTGGTGGAGTTGTCTTCATCTTCGAAGCCCGCGATGGTACAACAAAATCTCTTTCATGTAGCGTTTCTATAGCCATCCTTGAAAATGGATTACACCGTACTATTGATTCAATAGTTTATTCAGAGACTTGAATTGACAAGTCCTCAGTTGAAAGATGTAAAAACACAGGCCTGTAAGCGATTAGCAAGATTCATCTTGAAGTTGTGCGTCGAGGTGGTCAAATATACCGAAATGAGAATGCGCGAGGAAAAAAAAAAAGACGCGAGTTAAGCGTGGAGAGATTATTGAAGAGGCGTCCGCGAAGAGGAAACGAAGAGGAAACAAACACGAAATGACACAAATTAGCAACTACTTCAATCGAACTTGGTTCGATGTAGTTGGTGTCACTTATAGTGAATTGGGTAAGGTATTGGCTAGGGTATTTGGTAGCATGTAAGTTTTGAATGCGGGTGACGTACAAGTCCAGGACGGTATTATAATGGAGAACATGAAGTGAGGATTGGGAGGGTCTCTACAGTTGGCAATGTCCATTCTGGTTGAGAAAGTTTGAACATAGAAGCGGGGTGTGATTTAAAGTAGGCGGGAAATTAATCAGGTAGCTGCCAAATCGATTCGAAATGGTGGTTAGGGTACGATGTATAAAGAGCGGTAAACATGTAATTATGGTACGCGGTATGGGAGTGGGCGATTTGTCGATGACGAGGTTCGATATTTAGCTGAAAGTACGGTACTGTTCCCAGGTATGGTGGAAGTACATTGTAGCTTTAGCTTTTTAGCTTCAAATGTTTGTAAGATGCGCTGGTGGCGGGGTCAGCCTCAATGGGCCCATATTTCTCCACTGTACCGTACCTGCATGTTGCTCTCCCTACAAATGTAGCAAGGTCTGTGCAGGAAATGGCCTGTGCATTAGACTTAAACATCAATTATAATGGGTTCTAAGGTACCTAGGTATCTATGACTCTACCGTACTTCCGTTCTTCGTGATGCCTTGGCATCTTTGGTATTGGCATTAATTACTGGGGTGTCTTACAAGAACTTTACGGTTGGATACCTAAATATAATATACATAGAATACACATGTAGAGCCGGTCAGCCCTTAAAGACCAGAGAGAAGTAAGCAAAGGAAATGCCCTAATTAATAAATATGATATTAGCCTTCTTCGGATGTCCTTCAACTTCTCATAGATACGGTTCGAGCTAACTAAGATAGATTGGTAGACCCCTTTTCCAAGCAAAAATAGGGACTTGTGGACTTGGGTACCTAATCTAAAAGAATCGTGCCAGACGTAGCCTACGGTAGAGGCAATTTCAAGCCAGCCCGCCACTGCGGCGCGTTTATGGTAGATCTCGGATTAACATGTCACCGAAAGAGTCACCTGTCAGGTGCTGCCTGTGGGCAAAACGTCCATTCCATTTCCCCATACGTTAGGTACATACCTACTTAACATCAATACATATATATGTACATGTATATGTATGTACATGTAGATAAATGCCATCCGGAGTTCTACGAATTACATGTACCTAAGGTTAGAGATCTCGTGGGAAGTAACCTTCATGTTGGTATCTTATCTAATTTTCTTTTAGGTACATATGTACATACTTACCTGACAGGGAACCCCCGCAAATCATAAACGGCGGCAAGATCCCTTCTCTGCGTTGCCGCGAAATTCCCGTTTTCCCCTGCCTCAGCTGCGAAACCCTAATACACTCTTAAGGTTATTACAGTTTTGACAGCTTCGGTATTTAGACTCCGGGTTAACCGTACTGATATCCGTCTGATACGGTACGCGACCCAACGGAGAGGGAGCGCCTGCGCTAGTCCGATCAATTGATTCGATCGACAACCACCTGCCTCGATTTTACCCCCGGTCGGCCTCAACCCTCAATCCTCAACCCTCCACATTCAGCAAGTCCCTAGCAGGCAACATGGATGCCGTCTTCTAGATTTAGTCGCGCTTGTCAACTCTCCTATACCATTGCCTCATAGCGCCGTCGATGTCATCCGAATATTAGATACCGTTTCACAACGTCTGTTCGAATGCTCGCTCGTTCTCGATCATCTCTGGTATTTCCTCTATGTACGGACACGTCTTGACTACCAACTTCAAGTCCAGATGCAGCTGTCCGTTGAAGCTGTAATACCGCCTATTCAACGCACCGCCTTTCATATACTACACTAGCCTTTTTTAAAAAAAAAATATTATCCGAATGAAATCGACTCCCTTCGTGGACGTCCATAGCATACGGTATCAGCGGTATGCGCAAGACCTCGGCCAACTTGTTCCAGCCATCTACGTATGACACACTGTACCAGTCGAATCTTAACATAACTTCGAGCTTCCATACTTTTATTGTCTACCAACATCCTCGCATATGAAAACCACTTACCATCGATTACATCTCTCGACTCCTGCTTCTTGCCTGCATTTCGTTATTCGGATCGAAAGCGATTCTTACATCTAGGTAGGACTATTACTATCACGAGTCGGCTTGCGCGAGTTAATCCTGTAGTCTACAGACGTTTGTCCTATTTGGTGTATAATAGATGTAGCTGAAATGGACAACTTCTTCGGCAACCAGCTCTCTCAAGAGGAGCTGCAGCGCCGCCATGTTCAGCAACGCAACCAGAGACGCCAGGCTACTTCGTTAAGCCACTCGGCTCAGTCAGTTCAGCAGCCTCAATATTGCCCTGTCACGACCGCAAACCCGGATGCCTCCTTGGTCGGTGTTGACTCGCTTGATGATATTATCCGCAGCAATTCCCAGGAAATACAAAGGCGTCGGAGCTTACCTCAACAATTTCCAGGCCAGATGCCACAAACGGACGCTGACCGAAGAATGTCTATGATGGAGTTCGGTAACAGCGACGGCCCCTTTCGAGATTACCAATTTGGCGTCATGGCGAACTCTGCCGATTCTATTAACAGTCCCTTCCCTACCCTCAATACCAATATGCCTCTTTCAGGTACTTCAGCAGCTTTCGCTTCCCAGGCTATGCTTGCCGATGACTTCTCAACGCTTTCCCCAGATATGGTGGGTAATATGATTGCATTCTCTAATATGAATATGGGTCAAATGGGCACCGATCCTTCCATGAGCATGTTCACAACTGCAAATGCGATGTCCAACACATTTCCCTCGAACTCCATGGACGGCATATCAACTGAATTCAACATGGATCTATCAGATGGTCACACCCCGCTGGGCGCTGTCCCGAACAGCTCTGGTGCCGGTATGCCAGTGGATACTGGCGATGATACTATTATGAGCACCTCTCCACAGTTCTCGCCGCATAGTCAACATAACCAACAGCAAGCGAACCTCGGCATTGATACTACGATGAATGGGTTTCAGCCCAGCATCTCGCCGCAACCTTCTTCGCAGGTCCAGTCCCAGACCCTCGTGTCATCTACGCCCTCGTACGAATCGCCCATGGCGACTACAACGGAAACAACTCCAGAGAGCGCTGCTCCGTCACAACCGACCATCCCGGCCAATGCCGTCCTAAATCCTCAGCCTCCGAAGGAAAAAACCATCTACTCCAAAAGCGGGTTTGATATGCTGAGAGCCCTCTGGCTTGTAGCAACGCGGAAAAATCCACAAGTTAATCTTGGTGCTGTCGATATGTCTTGTGCTTTTGTTGTATGCGATGTTACGATGAATGACTGCCCCATCATATACGTTTCAGACAATTTTCAGAACCTTACTGGTTATAGTCGACACGAGATTGTTGGCCAGAACTGTCGCTTTCTCCAGGCTCCAGATGGGAAGGTCGAAGCCGGCACGAAACGAGAGTTTGTTGATAATGGGGCCGTCTTCAACTTGAAGCAAAAGATTGCAGAAGGCAAAGAGGTCCAACAAAGCCTGATTAACTACCGTAAAGGCGGCAAGCCTTTCTTGAACCTACTAACCATGATACCTATCCCGTGGGATACTGCAGAGATTAGATATATCATTGGGTTCCAGATTGATCTTGTTGAATGCCCAGATGCCATCGCCTCGCATCAAGGTCCGGGTACAATGAAGGTCAACTATAAGCATAACGATATCGGCCAATACATTTGGACGCCACCACCATCAAGTCAGTGGGAACCAGAGAACGGTCAAACGCTGGGGGTCGATGACGTATCTACTCTACTGCAACAGTTTAATCCGAAAGGATCTGTTTCGGACTGGCATCGGCAATCTTGGGACAAGATGCTCCTGGAGAACGCCGACGATGTTGTTCACGTATTATCTTTGAAGGGACTATTCCTTTATTTGTCGCCGTCCTGCAAACGTATACTTGAATATGATGCTACTGAACTTGTTGGGAATTCCATCTCGTCTATATCTCACCCCTCCGATATTGTCCCCGTTACTCGCGAGCTCAAGGATGCCACCAATGGCAGCTCAGTTAACATAGTATTTCGGATACGCAGAAAACAGAGCGGCTATACTTGGTTCGAAAGCCACGGCTCACTATTCGTCGAACAAGGAAAGGGTCGAAAATGCATCATTCTTGTTGGTCGGAAGCGACCGGTCTTCGCTCTCAGCCGACGTCAGCTGGAGGCGAATGGTGGTATTGGTGATAGCGAACTGTGGACGAAGCTCTCTACATCCGGCATGTTTTTATTCGTCTCTGCTAATGTTCGATCTTTACTGGATTTGCAACCGGAAAATCTTGTCGGTACCAGCATACAAGAGTTAATGCGCAAGGAATCGCGCGCTGAGTTTGGGCGCTCTATTGAGAAAGCAAGAAGAGGGCGCATAGTCACCTGCAAGCACGAGGTCCAGAACCGTCGAGGTCAGGTTCTCCACGCTCATACCATTATGTATCCAGGTGACGCCTCGGAGGGACAGAAACCGACCTTTTTGCTTGCCCAGACAAAGTTGGTTAAGGCGTCTTCCCGAGCAGCCGGACCTGCTGCATCTGCCCTGTCAAACAAGCAAGGTCCTCCAGGCCATTCCTCTAGCGACCCGAAGACGACGTCTAATTTCACCGTGCTTCAAGGTGGCCAAGCAATGGACGAGCAGCGTCCCGGCATCTTTTCCGCAGCCGGCGGCGGCGTAGCCCCTGGTAACCAAGACAGAGCTTTGGCCTCGGACGACAACATCTTCGATGAACTGAAAACAACGAGATGTACCAGCTGGCAGTACGAGTTGCGACAGATGGAGAAGGTGAACCGGGTACTAGCTGAGGAGCTGCATGGACTTCTGTCCAACAAAAAGAAACGCAAGCGTAGAAAGGGAGTTGGAAATTTTGTTCGAGACTGCGCCAACTGTCATACTCGTAACACGCCTGAGTGGCGGAGAGGTCCGAGTGGTCAAAGGGACCTTTGTAACAGCTGCGGCCTTAGGTGGGCCAAGCAGGTATGTGCCCCCCTTTTCCCTCCGTCACCTCTCAGTTGTTCATGGAGTGATCTGAGCTAACTACATCTCGCAGACGGGCAGGGTCTCCCCACGAAATTCTTCTAGAGGGGGCAACGGCGACGCGGCAAGTAAGAAATCCAACTCGCCAGTACATTCATCTCCTTTGCAGCGGGAGGTCCCCACGGGCGAGATCAACGAGCAATCTTCCGATACAAATATCAACACAACAATGAATAGGTCCTCAGGTGTTGGTGTAATCTCGAACGCCGCCAGCATTAGTACAACGCCAACAGGCTCTAGGACCTTTTCGATGCCTCCCCCAAGTCAGCCCTTACTTGGAAACAGTGTCATTAGTAGTGAAATGACGGCTATCCAGGAAGAACGGGAGGTGAGCATGTAGACTATGGAAATTTTCCGTGGCGCTTTTCTACTATGTCTGTTTTTATTTCTCTTTTCGATCCAGGTCATGACTGTGCAGAGATACCATATACCACTTTCTACATCCTTTTATTATCTTCTCTCACTTTACTTCCCCTAGCGGCAAAACTTGATGCAGATGTTTGATAGACGGATACGAAGGCTTCTTCATGAGATACCTCCCCTCAAATGGCCATCGTAGAGGGAATGGATGCATATACGCGGCGTCGACTACCCTGCGAATTAGGCGTTCTTTGCTTTCCCCTCCCTTTAGCTTGATGGATTACACAGTCCTGTCAGGGTCTATGAAACCCGCGAGAATGCTCCTCACGCAAACGGTAGACGAAATGGTGAAAGGGATTGGGATTGGGGTTGGGGTTATAAGGGGGACTTGACCTCTAGGAGCTGGTTGCTTTGACGGGCAGTGCATTAGTACATTTTGGGAGAACCTGGCATGGTTTAAGTGTTGCTGGGTCTGGCTGGGAATATGATGTTGCATTGGTGGAACGACAGGGCAGCGTGTATTTCGCTGTATCCTTTTCATGTCATGGGTTATCGGTTGACCGCGAGCTTTGCTATCTTGAGATGACGTACACGAATATGAATGCCACTTTCCGTCTAATAAACCATCTTCCTGCTTCTATGCAGATTTGTCCAAGTACCCAATCAGAATATCACATACTCCTAGCTTGGTGTACAAAGGCAGTCGGAAATTGACAACGCTCTAGCCACGGCGCTTTCATGATAAACAGACCAGATATGTTAGAAAGAGGCTCGGATGTTGTGGCGTCCTATCACCTAACAAGTAAGTTCTATGAGAGGTAAGACTAAAATAGCCCTTATGCCATTATCGTAGGCAACAAGACTCAAAAGTAGAGATATATTAGGTATCTAGATACATGATACCCTGGGTAGCTAAGGCAGTACAACATGTAACGTCGTGATCGCAGGCTCTGTGGCGGCAACTTGTCCATCAACGGTTTATATACAGCCCTGCAAGATCATGGGGCACCCAAGGTATACAATCTGCTAATAATCTTACGGTGCGTATAGATACTACATCCCATTTCGAGCAGTCTAAGCTAGGCTGGGATTTTGGGGATGGTGTGCTAAATGCCCACAGATACATACCATACTGGAAAGGTTGTAGTGAGCGTGCAGAGAATCATACCCTCCTATAAGACGACCGCCCGGATATCCGGCTTGGGAATTTAGAGAATCGACCCTTTAGACAAGCAAGAATAGATTTCGGACTGGTGCTATATTGCAGCCTGCAGGTCTCTAGTTTCATCGACAGTTTATTTTAGTCGTCCATCGACCTGTGTTATCCAGTGGGCGTTTTAGTTAATAGACTCCAGACAAAGGTGAATAGCTACCTAGCTATGTATGTACATATGTAGGTACACAACTTATTCGGAGCTGATGCACAATCTGCTGCAAGAGAGGTTGCTTCAGGTACCTAACCTAGTAGTTTTGCTTCCTGCTGCCGTCCCTAATAATAGTGAGTGAGAATCACTTGATACTAGCAAGGTCGAGATTCGCAGGAGCGAAGGAATAATTCATGGCACGCAACGAAATGGACCGACAGAGCCTCAAGGCAGATTCGAAGGCACTCCTAGGGAATATCGTAACAGCGAAATGTCAGCAGGGGGTTACCTACACCAACGGCGTCTTAAGCAGTGTACCATTAAGGTGGCACTGGTAGTAGTATCTAGAGTTACAGATCAACATATATCACTCCAAGCTCATTGGCTACTTTCCGACGATATCCATGCTCCTCGTCTGAAGCCTGGACGTCTGATAGTTTAGATGACATCCGAAGCAAGGTAGTAAGATACCCCTAATGGGACAGATGGGCGGCATCATCATGGCAGTGCACAGCCTACTCTGTTTAGAATGCTCGAGCATTGACATCTATGTGATATGTATACTCCTGCATGTATATGGCGCTGTGCCGTAGCAGAACAAGGGAGCCCCTTGTCAATGCAGTTGACGTACATCAACTGTTTTGCGCCTCAATGTAGTTCGTCTACGGTCTCTGGTTAGAGTGATCGAAGTGTCTAGGCATCAATGTTTTCCCAAGCCTGTATGTATTGTTATTGACAATTACCTTGTATTATAGAATCCCATATTCTATATCTTATCTTACTGTGTACAAAATTGCGACGGTGGCAAAGGGTTAGTCCGCCAGTACTACTCGACAGTGCGCCCTCAATGCGGCGCAGCGTTTAATCCCCATTACCCTCTTTTCTTCCTTTCTTTTCCTTTCTTCAAAGATGACTTTGCTGATTTCTTTAAGTAAAAGAAATAAACAATTCTTTATCACCGATGGACATTGTTAATAAAGAGCTTATTTGGTTTGCTTTCCTCAAATATTTCCATGTAATGACATCGATCGACTGGGACCCGCGCGGGAGTTGACCCCTGGCGGCTCCGCGGCTGGTGCTCATTGTCGAATCGGCACTGTCGTCGGCGCCTTTTCGGAATGACACGCTGTTGATGGCTACCTAGAAACATTGTAGATCTCGCCTATTAGGTTGGGAAAGCCATTGGTTCGATCTATTCAATAATTTGAGGGGGTGTGTGGATTTTGATGAGCCTCAGAGGCGAGAGCGGAAGGGAGGGAAAAAAAAAAAAAAAAAAAAAAAAAAAAAGGCGTTTCATAGCTACCAAGCTCGCCAAGGTACCGAACGGCAGCCTAGATGGCGACAGCCACGCCATGCCATGCAGTTGAGCTTATTTTCCGTAGCTGGTGCAAGTTAATGACATATGCAGTCGCCCTAATTTTAGACCAGTTGTTAAATTAAAGCCCGTCGTTTTCTACCATAGCTCGTAAGGTCAGAAAGACGCCCCCAATTAGAATGCGGAGGTCATCCCGGGGTAAGTAAGGGGTTCACTGTTACATCGCTGCCCGCTTCTGAACAAATGGGATAAGATTTAGGTACCTAAGCTGCTAAGGTAGACATCATCATTATTTTTCCCCCCAAGGCGCCAGCAAAGACAGGATTCTTGTTTGGGCTCTTGCTATCATAGAAGCTTCCTCTGCGAAAAAGCCACCAAGAGAAACTCGATGAATATCATTATGGATTTTTAGGGGTCAGAAGTTGGTTGAATGATTTCTTCACCGACAAGGGGTGTCTCTCGCCTTGTTTCGATGCATTGAATGAAACAACTGGCGGCTCAGGAAATACAAACTAATCCAGGGTCGCAGAACTATCGTATCGTATTATCCTACTTATGTTACATCGTATCACACAGTACCTACTCAAGTACCTACCTACATACATGTAGGTTCTACATAGGTATACGCACATATTAAAAGGCGGTAATAGGCTTGGCCATTTTGACATCCATGCTACTGTACCCAAGTTAAGGGGTGAAAATAGGCTACACTGTCGTAGGAGAATATGTAATGCAGGTTCTTTATACTAGACGCAATAGCAGGGCATTCCGCTCTGGTATCCTATTCAAAGTCGAATTGTAGCAGTACGGTGCTCCTCTCCCAGAGATGCCATTGGCCTTGCAGTTGAGATCATAGTATTTATCAACATCCGGAGTAGTGCTCCAGGCTGTCCCAACTAACCGAGTATGACCATGACGAGTTAGAAGATGCGAGATTGATGCCCAAATGCTTAACCCATTCCTGCTAAATGATCCAATAATGCTATATCCAAAATCCATTACTTTATGTGGGAATATCCTCCACGTGGTGCCTTCAGCCAATATTATTGAAACAATACCCTAGCCCAAACGCCCAACTGTATGCAAATGCTTCCTGATTAATCACTCGTTTAACGGTGTCTCCGGCGCCCAAGGACTACAGTACTGCCTGTATCATATTTCACTCATCCTTGTTGACTCTAAGATCTGTCGGAGAGGTGGCCACCGTAGCGAAGGAAAAGGAGATCTAATCATCCTGTGGTCTCTAGATGAATTCTCATCTCATGTCGTGACGAGCTCTGCGTGCATCGAATGGTATTCCCACGTCCCACTTTCTGAATTTCTTTACCTTCCCATCCATAACTCTTCCGACCTGGTCGTCAACGACCTGTAGAGAGGGCGGTTAAAGCTTTGTGCCGGGCTTGACGTCTCTGAGATGGGCGATACGAGAGCAGCTAAATTCGCCAGCTCATCCTCGGTAGGTTGTCCGCCCATCGTTTGCATAGTTGGTTCCGAGGCCGACAACAGCAATGCCTCAGCCGTAGTCAAAGGCCCTACGTCGTCGGCTTCTTCACCAGCCTCCTGCGGCCACCAGGGTTCCACCGCCTCTCGGTGGCCTTGGTACCACCACTGATTTTCAAAGCCATTGTCTACCGTCATCATGGCCGTAGAGAGCGACTCGAGCTCTCGAGCTCGTTCGAGATCCTCGCTACGAGGTCGTTCAGTAGAGAGGGGAACTGTTATCGGGTTGTTTGCGTAGGGCGTCAGGCTAACATCATTATCACTCTCGGTATCTGCTGGCCATGCCCATGCTGACCATGGAAGCCCATCCTCGCCTAGTCTATATTGGCTAGGCGGTGCGGGCAAAGCTTTCCAAGCTTGTGATTGCTCAACGCTTGCTTGCGCGCGAGATGGGAATAATGTCGATCCAGACGCAGTATGAATATCCCACGGGCTGTCATTAAATGGTGGCGGGGCTGACCGTCCTCGCTCATACATCGATCCTCTACCTTCTCCTCTTGAGCCGACCCTCGGCCGAGCCCTTAATTGTTCGCTAGGTTGATCGCCACTTCGGTCACGGGGACGTCCATGCTCCCGATGTTCCCGAGTCTGAATTACCCCTCGAGACTGCTGGTGGTGTTGACGGGTTTGTTGTCGTTCCTGGTGATGACGGCCCGAGTGCTCCCGGCTCCGATGTTGACGTGATTCCGGGGTCAAGAAGTTTGTGTTCGGTGGAGGTACCTGACGAGGAAAGTTCCCAGAGTCCCTTGCATTTTTTAAATTACGGGACATGTAGGTTAAAGTGTGCGTCTGCGGTGTGTGTCGCTGAGACCATGATACACCAAAGGCCAGCTGAACAAAAATCTGTGGTTTGGATAGGTTACCGCGTTCGTTTTGTATTGGCTTGTTCCGATTTTGATCCATGGTGATAGGTTCCGTCCTCCACATTCTCGAAGAGAAAAGAAGAAGAAAAGGAAAAGGAGGAGAGGGGAGCTAGGCAGGCTAGGACTTGATAAAAGAAGGAAGCTAGAGCACACCTGCGGCTACGCCGTCGTCCTGGAATGCGGTGGGTGAGCCGCTAATACCGTGCCAAGCTCTTGACGCGAGACGGTCGAAAAGGGCAGTTGGGCGCGCCAGCCCAAAAATACTAGCAACCGGTGCGTTTCCCACATGCAGTGGAGATTCCTCTATCATGCAATTGGACTCTCTAAGGATGTACGTCTGTACAAAAGGAACCGAGATGATCTGAGTAGGCTTTTAGCGGCGTAATATGATAAGCCTCGGGAAACAAATCCAGTCTCGACTAAGCCGCTAAGTATATACAAAGTATACTGTATCTGGAAAGCGACTTGAAGAATGTGTCGAGGGGATAAGTGGCAGGCCGAAGGCGAGGTTTGAGGAATGGTGTAAGTGACGATCCTACTGCTAACCAAGGGATACGTCGTATGCGTCGTATGTTAGAGACCAGTTGAAATGGAGGGTCGTAGAGAAGTGCGTTGATAATGTGTAAATACGGATATGAGTGGTAGAATTGGAGAAACGAGAATGATTTGCCTGTGAAGAGGGGCGGGCTGGTGAAATGATTTGCTCATTTCTCAGTTGATTCGCCCCAACAGACACCATGGCGAAACTAACAACGGTATCAAAGCATAAGGTATCGCGTACCTGGTGTCCGGTACCGCAGGCACAAATTACAAGCTGTGTTTAGATGTACATGTTTGTGTGGCACACATGGGCGAAGCCGATCCCCAGATGTGCAACTATGCCCATCCTCCATACTGTAGTATGCGTGAATGCATCGGTCCCTGGTCTCAAGCGTTCTTTACAGCTCCGCCTCGCCCAAGCCAAATGGAAAACGCTAGTAGATCCGCCTGGATGACCCCTGAATTTGACCCTTGGACGGTGGTCCCTTGGTACGGAAAGGATACATTAAGAGGATGATGATCCCTGAGGCTGTGTTTATAAGTCATCTTAGATCAATCAATTGAGACTTGACAATAGGTATAAAGAGGCGGATAGATTGATAATTATTGTTTATTGTAGGTAGACCAGTCGAATACATAGAGGCACTAGTAATATTAGGAGAGGTTCGGGAGAGAAAGAGAGAGAGAGAGAGAGAGAGAGAGAGAGAGAGAGAGAGAGAGAGAGAGAGAGAGAGAAGGCGGGGGAAGGTTGTAGGGCATTCTTAGCCGTAAGGAACTTTCGCATTGGAAACGAATGAAGCCATTCCTGGTTGTCGGACTGATTTTACGACCCAAGCCACACATCGCATTATTAGGAGGTGAGGATGCCCGGGTACAAATGTTGTAGCGCAGGAAGCAACTTATTATTGATGACGTTCCTAACTCGCTTTTTGCTACTTTAACTTAATATCCGGAGACTCGAAATTAGGATAATATGGGATCTGGGAATGCCCATTTTTTAATAAAAGCAATTTCAGATCTACGAACTGTCGATCCTGAATACGCCCTCGTTTCAACAATTCGCGCGACAGCTATAATATTCACTAATCAGTCATTGATTTACTGTTGTTAGACAAGGAACGGAATAGATATCGGAAGATACCTTACATATAGTTGATCATTGCCAATATTGGTGTAATTTCTAGGAAGCATCCATGGATCGAATAAACTTGTAAAGAGGGAGAGAGAATTCAATTGTCGGTTGTACCATAATACCGTAGTACTGCATGTATTTCGATGTTCCTTGCTCTACATAGTATGTATATAGGTACATGTATAGTGGAGGTATGTACCTATGTAGGTATGCTCGGGCATGTATAAACGTACATGTACTGCTGTACGGTACACTACCGTACACTAGAAATCAATGGATGTTTCTAATTCTGGAAATGTTTTGCATGTACGGATGTAGCCCCCCTTCCCACTCTTCCAACCCCCCACACCCATGCCCGCAAATGCGGCACTGGCCCCATCAGCAATTATAAGCAATAACAACATCAGAAATGAAGTTTATTACTTGCATTGTTCTAACCTACACATGTGCAACACATGTGCATAGTAGCAACCTCGATGAACACGCAATTTCCAGCCGCCTTTTTCTTGATCATCCTCGCCGTATGGATTGAATAATCCCTAGACTCCTTCAGCGGAGACGCTATCCCATAACAGATATGCTGTCCATCGAGTTTAGTATCAGCTAGCCCGATACATCATCGTGAAAGTCACTGATACGGCCCCGAAGAACCTTCTCGGCCTGGGCAAAAATCAATGGACGCTTGGCTCTTGAAAAGGTCACGGATGATACCTATGGGATGCCTTTCTGGTGTAAGGTTAACCTATCCTCGATATTGTACCCAGCCTACCTATTTTCATACGCTGTTAAACCCCGTGATTAGAGGGAAAAGTTATAACAGTATCAGAATATTTGAAGCGCATATTCCCTTAAATAACCTTTTCCTACTGCTATCGTAAGCGGCAACAATGATATCAGTCTACTCATTAGAACGTTGGATCACCGGACTTATCGTGGTTTCATATACCTGGGCGATTCTCGAGACTTGCCCACCGATCAAAAGCGCGTGGCCTGCAACGGATGCGGGATTCGGAGTGTTTGAGATGATTTGATTCTGCACAGGTGGAATCTTTCCAAATCTTAATGCGTTTCAAATATAACAGACAACAAAAGGCACCACCGTCTAAATACTTGAGAAAACTGTTCAAAATTTCCACGCCATGTTGCTCCTCCAATAGACCCGAAATCCCTATCATCTAGCACAGTCGAAGTTCACAAGAAGCCTTTCTTGATCTCTCTGACAAGTTACTATTTCCTATTCTTCATAACATCAATGCAAACCAACCCAAACTCCAATCATTCACGCGAGTACATATCGAAACGCCCGGTGTCTCCTGATTCCAACTCTTTTCACTATTAGACAGTTTCGTTGGTTTGTCTCGAGACTGCATGCGACGCTGGATCAACTTCGGCTTTTCTCAAAGCGGCATCGTTGGCGTCATCCCAGAAACGGGTGGCTTGGTCTCTACCCCTTATCATACCAACCAGGTCAAAAGGGTCCAGGAGCGTGGCAAGGACGTTTCTCTCTTGCTTGTACCCAGGCCCCGCGATCTCTGTTACGCCATCTTTGGCGAGGTAGACCTTGTTGGACCCGGGCAACCAGCGGCGCGGGTGCCGAATGTTCAGTAGCACGCTGTTGCATAACATCAACGTCGCCTCGAACACATAGAAGAACCATTCGTAACGGATAATGGGACTCAAGTCGGGTGACGAAATATCTATGCTGGTAAAGCCGAAGAACTCGACGGTTCGGTAGATACATCTGATCAGGATGATGGCACTACTAATGTAGAGAGTCAAGAGTGCTTGGTTGACCTTTACATGGTTGATGCCGTTTCGCCGACATTTCATTTGGAAGGCTGCCGCGAGCGTAACGAAAAGGGTCACGACGACAAGCTGCAATAGCAAGGAAGCCTTAAGCAGCGATTGGCCCGTCTTTTGGATGCCCTCCGGTAAAGATCGATTCGATTCGTAAGACACGCCTATACCATTAAGCGTCTCTATAACCAATGAGATAGCGGCGAAAGTCGTCAATACTCGTCCGGGATGGATCGGAGAATAATAAGGGACGAAGTAGAGTATACGACCGAGGATGTAGTAATTGCAAAGTTCATATATAGGACTTATAGCCAATGAGTAAACGCCTGAGAACAGTAGGTAGGTCGACTTACGGAGAAAAATAAACGAGACAGCTGCTAACGATGTAGTAGATGAGGTTCGCATAGTCAAATGCCCCGAGTTCCCTGACAATGAAACCTACCGCGAACAGAGCCCCACACAAGGCATAGAAGCCAGTGAGCTTCCAGCTCTTGTAATGCCTTGACCATATGATTAGAACCAAGTTATGGATGTTTGCTGTCCACTATTTGCAGATACTCACGTTGCCTGCCAGGCATGGACAGCACCGGTAGCTAGAAAGGCGACTGCGAAGAACACCGGTGCTCCCTTATTCGGGGCGTAGACCCAAATACTGCCATCGACAATTTTCCCGTCTTCCATGTCGGCCGAGAGTTCAATAACGTTCGGAGAGGGATATGAGAAATAAGAGATAAGATGGCGAGTCAACTAGTTGTTTCCTACTACTGTATTCTGTTGACGTTCTCGAAAGGTGCCCGGTTATCATCAAGAAAAGCGACAGCTATGTGACGGGAGCCTACTCTGACATATAACATGCTTGGGTGTTCCATCTCTAATATACCAGCAACTATCCCCAATTGTCTGGACAGCCCGTCATAGTAACCACATCCAAGAGATTCAGCCTCATGGATGGAAATTGACCAATCGTATTGCTCCTATGAATACGGCGTATACTGGGTGCATAGCACACAGCCGACCCACAAGGCACTACAACCTAACACGGCTATTGTTAATTTTGTCCGGGCAACTCCTAGATAGAGAGTTTGTGACTAGACTCAGCTCTGTCTAGCTTGATTCCGCTCTTATTCCCATTGTTTTAAGATGGTTATTATATCCATACATCACGTTATAACATTCTCGAGAGCAGAAGTCATGTTCTTTGTCAACAGGACGAATGCAAGACAGGGATTAGTCCCCTAGCATCTGAGACAATTTGTGATGGTCACTGCAGCATTGAGGCGTACAGGATGACGAGTTGAAACAATGTGCGAAGTACACATCTTAGGAAATGGCACTTTGAATTTTGGCTCCAGCGTATTCGTCGTATTTGCTTACGAACGCCTGATGATAATGACATTATAGGTATAATAAGGCTGAATCGAGTGTGGCTGAGCCGACCAGAAACCCTCCAGAAACCCTCATAATAATAATACCATAATGTCATAATTGAATATATTTGTCATTAAGCCGTATATTAATATGTCGATACCTTAGTATGGTGTACAAGGGTTTTCTATCGATAAAGCAATAATACATACGGTACATTATGTAACTCCAGAGTACGGTATAGGTACATACATGTAGGTTACCCACATGTCGTCATCAACGCATTCGGTAACTCGGCAAGGCCGACCATTGTGTAAGACGACAAAGCAAGAAGAAAGTCTTCAGCCGATTCACCGATTCACCGATTCAACGATTACCGTCGTATTCCTCCCGTCCTCCCGTGAATACGACTTCAAACAATGGCCGAACGAAAGATGCCTCTACTAGACGAGGTGGATAAGGAGAAGCTAAGACAGGCTTTTGACATGTCGCATTTCGACCTCAATGCCGTCTTACGTGGTATTCAACTTACACTCGTTGGCGGTATGTAGCACTAATGCAGGATTCGTCGTCTTTCGAGATTTAATACTCATTTCCTCTTTCTAGCTCACCGAGCCTTACAAAACCCTGCTATATTTACAAACGCCCACTACAAACAGGCTGTCATAGCTGTTGCCGCCGGCATTGCTATTCGAGTGGCCATTGCTGTCCCTGTAAGAAAACACCGAGACTATATACTCTGATCAAGTAGATCTCTAATCAACTTCCCCAAACTAATAGATCGTTGGGATCAAAGTCCTTTTGAGCTTCCTATCTTTGATATTTGACCTCGACAGGGCCACCTGGGACGATACCCTTGTAAATGGACTCGATCTCATTGCCAACCATGTTCTCCAAATTCCGTTATTCCTCATGACCCTCATGAGGTACCTTACGCCTACATTAGACAATATGTACGTGTTCTGTCCTCCTAAAAACACCTCCCTAGCTCTTTAACGCCTAATTGGTAGGTTCATGGACTCGCTGCGATGGGTCGATATGACCTATGTCCAGAAGCATAAAGATGAGGATCCCGATACACTCCGAGAGATGTACTACCCAAACCTTAGCCAATATAAGCAGAGGGATGGGAGCACGAACTCAACAAGCACTGCTGAGGCAATTAGCATGTTCCTGTGGCGCTTCGCTCGAAAAGCGTTGATCTCGCTAGCCGTATTCACATTATCGTATGCCCCGTACATTGGCCGTTTCGTACTCCCAGCAGCCAGTTTCTACACGTTCAACAAGGCAGTTGGCCTAGGACCGGCAGCTGTTATCTTCGGCACTGGTGTATTCCTCCCAAAACGATACCTCGTCATTTTCCTTCAGACGTATTTCGCATCCCGTAGTCTGATGCGGGAATTGCTCGAGCCATACTTTGCCCGTATTCATTTTACTAAGGAACAGAAGCGAAATTGGTTCCGTAGCCGCGAGGGGCTTCTTTTCGGATTTGGCATCGGGTTTTACACGCTTCTCCGGGTTCCTTTACTGGGAGTCCTGATTTATGGCATTGCCGAAGCGTCTACGGCGTACCTCATAACCAAAATTACTGACCCTCCTCCATCACCAAAGGCGGCCCCTTCCGAGGTAGAAAGGTTTGTGGCGAGCCAGCAAGTTTGGAGGAATAAACATGAGTTTCTCAGCCTCCCATTAGCAAACTTGGATGCTATCCACAGCGGGCAGTCGTCGTCGTATAACGAAGCAGCGAACAAGGGAAGCAGGAAGGACCTATAACGTGATATATCCATTCGCCCGGTGTCATTGCGATTGGATCATACAGTATACCCCTTTTTTCGGTCGACTAAGCCAAAACGGCTACTGGCTGGGGTTCGGGTTATCAATTACATAATGTCATGGAGGCCCTAGCGATGGGGGATAGTTTATATCATTCCTGTGCCATCGTTGTCTTAGCGCTTTATACTCAAAGCAGATATGTCATAAGACCACCGAGATAAGCTAAGCCGAGCTCTTTGTATGCATTACCTTCACCGAAGATCTTCTCCTCCGTTGGACGGTTCCAAGGGCGGCTTGGAGCTACCCTTATCAGCTGGATGCATACAATTCTGCAGTTCCATTTGTTTAAGCATCGATACGTACGATAAGCAGCAGGTTCGCATGCAGGGGTGTAAAAGCTAAAACATACATACCGTATAAGCTCCGAGAGATATCTCCCTGCCATTACAAACATCCAATGACGCACGTTATTACCAACCCGTTCGTGATAGCACGATATCTAAGATACTGCGATTGGCGTCTCTCCGCATAATCACACACAATGCGGGGTATATACCTACATGTATATATGGCAGTTACCGTTGTTGGAAGTATATAAACCATAACATAGAGAGCTTCATTTTGTAAGACGTCGATCGACATATCCGTATATGAGGAGTTGAGCACACATTCTTCTCATTGACAAATATCAAAGTAGTTCGATCTAGCAAATACTAGAAGATCACCATGGGTAAGACTGAGATCCGAACCGCTGGTAAGGTTCACCTCGACAAGCCAGCATTCGAGCATCCAAATGTCCACGTAAGTCATGCTAGATAAATTATTAGATGTACACGCAAGCTAATATCCTGCATTAAGAATAGGTGGCACCCTGAGAGTATGGGACCAATGCAGTCTATTAAGATCTAGTTATTACGAACTCCTTACTAACGCGGCTACAGTTCCCTTTGCCGGAACTATTAAGGATGGAGAGACGGTCAAGATCGAATGCATGGACTGGTAATTAGATGCCCAATGGGACGGAGCCCTCAAACAAACTAATAGTAATCACAGGACGGGTGGCCAGATCGGAAACAATGACAGCGCAGATGATATCCGCAACGTCGACCTAACTAGATGTCATTGCCTCACAGGTCCCTTCGAGATCGAAGGCGCCCAGCCTGGAGATATCCTCCTAGTCGAAATCATGGACGTCCAACCATTCCAAGACCAGCCCTGGGGGTTCACGGGCGTTTTCCACAAAGAAAATGGCGGCGGATTTCTTGACGAGATCTACCCATCTGCCGCTAAAGCCATTTGGGACTTCGAAGGCATCTTTGCTACTTCGCGTCACATCCCGCATGTTAAATTTGCGGGACTAATACACCCGGGAATTCTGGGCTGCGCACCGTCGGCTGAGGTCCTAGCGACCTGGAACAAGCGCGAAGCGGAGTTGATCTCGGCTAATAAGCTTGAGAGGCAGGTTGCTCTGCCGCCGGAGTCGAAGGGTCTTCACGCTGGGGCCGCCGACGCAACGCTCAAGGAGAAGGTCGGCAAGGAAGGCGCCAGGACCATTCCTGGCCGACCAGAACATGGCGGAAACTGTGACATAAAAAATCTTAGTAGAGGTTCGAAGGTATACCTACCAGTTCATGTCCCTGGTGCCAAGTTCAGCGTCGGAGATCTACACTTCTCACGTGAGTCTTATTTCCATCGGCTTTATAGCCTGATGCAAGTGAATTGTGCTAACCCTGGGCAGAGGGCGATGGTGAGATCTCTTTCTGCGGAGCAATAGAGATGGCTGGTATCATCACGATCAACTTTAAGGTGGTTAAGAACGGCGTGGTGGACTTGGGTCTCAAGTCCCCCATCTACCTCCCCGGACCGGTGGAACCACAATTTGGTCCAGGTCGCTGCATCTATTTTGAGGGCTTCTCGGTTGATGAACATGGCAAGCAACATTATATGGACGTAGCAGTTGCTTATAGACAGACTACCTTGCGTGAGTGTCATTCAAAAGATTTGCAATTACGCCCCCAAGCGTTGTGAAATCAGGTCGAATGGCTGATAGAAATAGGCTGCATCGAATATCTTCGCCGGTTCGGATACAGCGACTACCAGATTTACCTCTTGCTATCCTCGGCGCCAATCCAGGGGCACGTAGCAGGTATCGTCGATATACCGAATGCATGCACGACTCTGGGCTTGCCCGTTGATATCTTCGACTTTGACATCATGCCATCCGGTCCAGTAAAGGCATTAGATATGGGTAACTGTGTATTTGAAACTGGTGTGACCAAGGGCGAAGTTACAGCTGGAGGCAAGAATAGCGAGTTTAGCTTTGGCGGAGGCTTGTCGTATAAGGCGTCTGTAGCTGAGAGGGTTAAGGAGGTGGTATCGGGGTCTTAAGTTTGGCGGTTATGTCGAACGATATGTTTGTTAACTTACCTACTTAGGTATTATTATTTTTTAACTACATAGTAATAAGACAGCGCGAACAATAACAGATCCGAAACCGCACTATACTTCGCAGAATTATCATGGTCTCGGACTATGATAGGCGAGAGGTTTCATTGGTGTTGCGACGATACTTATCAACCGGAACACGCAGGCATATCGCGGGGCTATAGTATGATTATCGAATAAAATGGTATCTCGATCAGATGTCTAGGAGGTACTGTAGTCATGCATTGAATGTTCCCCACCAGGCGAATGCGGTGTATGTCGCAGATTCCCATTCCGTCAGCCAATCCGCATGAGGACATCTCGCTGCAGTCGTGGTGGATGGCGCTAAACGCCAATCGTTACATGAATTCTAATGGTATCGATTAGCTGACAGCATGACGATAAACGGATATCTATTTCTCTCGAGCCAAGTCGTTGTCTATGGTAGGTACTAGACTCGGTAGACTCGTAGTATGGGCTTTGTCAAAACACGCAACGTTGAAACATGTTATTGGCAAGACAAATTGGAAAGGTAAGTGATGAGGTTGTTGAGACATGTAGGTACTTGATGGTTGACTTCACCAAGTTGGGTCGTACACTAATGGATTCAATTACATTCATGTATGCATGTAGGTTAAAGTTGGTCACATGGACCATACATACTACCTACATGTACATTATGTACCTACATCTGTAACTTGTATCTAGCTGTACTTACTTCTACGTTAGGAGGTAGTGTACCATATACTACACTAGCCCCCCAATCGGTACTTACCGCTCATATTTTGTGGCGCTTGCGACCACCCCAAATAACGATTCTTTCGTGCATTCGCAAACCTCCAGTTCTTCAAATGACTGATCCTAGTTCCCGGATGCAGCTCTGACATACATACATATGTACCTTAGTCTCCCATAGCTAATCGATATTCCACCTCTGTATTACCTTAAAATCTACAAACATTCGAGGAGCTTGGGGTTGAATTATAACCACATTTTATGGCTTACCTTTTCAAACTACTCTTCTTAAAGCTGTATTGAACATTTCTTCGTGGTTGTTTACCTTTTGTACTAGCACACCGTCTTTTTCTCCTAGCAACCCCGCGGCCCTCGTCATGACCTAGGTGTCTTATCGCGTACCCTTCCCGGGAGTTTAGTACACCAGACAATAAACCGATTTAACTTCTCTTTGGGGATATGTAAACTATGGCGGACGACAACTCTATGTTAGCACCCGGTGGGGGAGATGTACCACGACCTCGCCGGGTCGTAACAGCACCCGTCGATGCTCCGCCTTCCTTACCCAACTCAAGCGCTCCTTCGGCTACACCGTCGCGTTCCGAAGAACTAGTCGAAACTCTTTACA
The DNA here is from genome assembly GCA_002120305.1 of Hypoxylon sp. CO27-5. Taxonomy (NCBI): domain Eukaryota; kingdom Fungi; phylum Ascomycota; class Sordariomycetes; order Xylariales; family Hypoxylaceae; genus Hypoxylon; species Hypoxylon sp. CO27-5. The sequence goes on along the minus strand of KZ112534.1, from coordinate 43,524 downwards.
GTCACCCTTCTGTCAAAATCATCTCATTTACGTCCACCCAGCGCGCTTCGCTTGGCCCACGATCTCCTTCCGACGTGGATCGACCAGGTACTCTGCCAGCCTCGTCGCGACTAGAGAGGACTATTGCTGTTGGTATGTTACCTCGTTACGCCCGTGGAACTCTCTTTTTAAGTTTGGACTAATTTGACTCCTTCAAGGCCCGTTCCGAATATACCGTGCTCCCGGGTCCGTGGCTTTTCTTAGTTGCGGCTCGGCCCTACAACCCATCCTACCGAAAAGCCAGTGCTGGTGTATCGACGAGGACAACAGCAGATTCGTCCTACAAATACGACGGCCACAATATTGGAGAATTGAACTTCCGGTTTCCGACCCCGACGACAAGGAACGCGCTTTGCTGCTAAAGGATGTCCTCGATAAAACTCTGCTCTTCGAAAAGACTCACTGTCCTTTTCAAAGGAGCTTCATAGTTGAAGTCCCCGAAGAGGTGACACCAGTCAAAAAGAAAGCTTGGACGCCAGATGGCAAGAACCTAATATCCGATCCTTTCTCGCCCGTCTGGTCATCCCCGACTCCGAAAGGCTTCGGAGATCATAGGCGAGCCAGCCTTTTAGCCGACGAAATTGCCTCCCTCAGGGTTGATGTCGGGTCTATTAACGAATGCGATGATCCCCAACGCAAAAGGCTACAGACAGAGGGACTGGGGGAGTCAGCGCCTGCCGAAGGGGAAGATCATAGCGCTCGTTATTACGATAACTTGCATAACTGGCAGAGAGCCGATACAATGTCCGCGGAGCAAAGAGCGGCGGCCTTAGCAGCGCAGGACGCTAAACGGCCGTTGAGACCTGCGGAATACTGGGCGGCTCAAGGTTCCGATTCGGCGGGACGGCGAACTACAACGGAAGAGTGTCCTGATAACATAAGCATGGACAAGGGAGAAATGATCCCGCAGGATTACATCGTCCCTGACAGGAGAAAAGAGGAAGAAATCGGGGAGGAGCCATCTTCATTTGAAGGATCTGGCCGCGTCGCCCCCATGAACCTCACGAAGAAGCGAATGAGCCGTATGTTGGCCGGTCGCGCCTTCACCGCTCCTCCGCAGTTGACCGTAAAGACTTCGGCTCCCTCAAAGGCGAAAGCGTTGCAAGGCGCGGCAGAGCCCCATCCACCACCGCCCACGCAGCGTAAAGCATCGGATGAAAGCTCTCATGGGTCGACCGACTCGTTCCATAGTGTGCAGTCATGGCATTCGCCAATCACTCCGTTACCTCCGTCGCCGCCATCATCACGCCCCGTCACGCCGTCTCGGGCCCAATTCCCTCACCCTCATGAAGATATTGTCGTTCCCACTCAGGATAATCCAGTGTACACGAACACACCAAGTACAGATAGGACGTTCGTTCCAAACTCTGCGGGGCTTACCGATCATGCCGATGAACTAGCTTCGCCTATACCTCATTTCTCTGCAGGCAGTGACGATGCGCCTGTCGACTCAATCCCCATTGACGGGTCGTCCAAGGCATCGCATACCACTGCATTGGAAGAGAGACCGCCTGTGCGGCCGCGGATACGGCCAAACAGTTTATCTATTAGCCGACGAGCTCTGTCCCCCCTGCCGTCTGCTGCTAACTTCTTCTCGCCCCCTCAAAGACCTTCCACTACGCAGAGCAGAATGGATGCTGTGCGCCGACTACCGAGTGCAATTATACAGAAGACGGTGGAAATACTCCTTCGCCCACCGACTCATCTCGTGAATCTTATGTTGAAAGTTGCTGCCAAGATCGCTGCGGGCGAGTGGCGAGGATTAGTATTTGGCTTCGGCGAAGGAGGCGAGAGAATTCCAGTGCAATGGGATTATGCCGACGACGACGAATTTAGTGATTGGAGCGACGACGAAGATTATGCCATGGCAAGGAGCAAGCAGAGCAGCACCAGCAGCATTCCGCAGATGGTCGATGGTAATCGAAGAGAAAATCGGAGCTGGGATGTTGATTAGAGGTAGCCATATGACGCTGACGTTTGTATTATTATATTATTGATTTTAATGAAGTTATGGGTTGGCGTGGTTTCTTATTGCATGGAAGGGGTTAAGGAGTTTGGAATGAGGCGACATCACAATATTCGTCAGAGTTATGTTTCAGGCTGGAAATGGAGGAACGATGTATAGCTCTGGAAGAAGGTAGCGTTGCCTACACATCCTAATCTACGAACACGGTGGTATCGAGGTTGGTATTATACCTGGAAAGGCTCTCCTCTCTGGGTAGGACGGTGAATAGGACGGGGAATAGGACGGGGCCTCAGGGTAGATAGATACCAGATATTAATGAATAACTTGCACATAATCCATCTCGATCCGAGGTAACTACGAGCTCTACACCAAAGATGAGCATGTGACACAGTGAGTTACTGTACTACGTGAACGTTGATTCCTATGTTGTAAAGGATGACTGCACGTCGCGCTAGACTTCACCACATTATGTTCCTACATGTAGTTCAAGGCGTTGAGGAATGATGGGCGCCTAGGTACCAGGGTACCTACATTTACCTACATGTATGTACGTACCTAGGTACTTATATACATATACGTTGCGGCACACATGCAGATCACATTCCGGGCAGGCATGTATAATTACTTTCATCGGATCGGTGCCGTCTCTATTATAAATTATCGAATTAACACCCGAAATCTTGAGACCGACCACGAGGCACCTCTCCAGGGCACCCGACCATCTAGCAACGCCGATACTCCTCCCTCATGCATCGTTAAACCTCTCAATCTTTTCAGAACTTCACAGCCTTCTGGATTTTCAATGTATATACAGGTCACCTCACGGATGAGAGTGCAATATTAGAGCCATCACATCCAGTATGTATACGGCAAGCTCTGCGAGGTATGAATGGGTATAGTCGGTCAGTTACGCGGTGTCCTTGATCTCGCTGATTCTCACGTGGCCAGTCGCCATCGAGTGTTTTGCGACTTCCTTCTGGCCCTGGCCAATCCATCCGCACTCGTTGCACGTAACCAGGAAGTCAGAAACGTCGGTATAATAATGCATGTCCCTGAGTTTAGCACACATTTCTTTCGTGTGCTCGATGATATGGTCACTACCGTCCACGGCCCACCGCGTGACATCGAAGTCCATCTCCTCTTGACCCTCGACGAAGATTTCGGCCACGCGGTCGTAGTGTATACTAGAGTAGACGATCACGCACCTCATCTCGTAGTGGTTGCCTTCGCCGACATAGTACACGGTGCCCGTCTTGACGTCAACGACACAGATTTCAAGCTTGAACACTTCCGAGATGATGGACAGTTCGATCTCGCCGCCCCAGACGTCCGGTTTCAGCATGTTGTTACAGTAGGCCTCGGGACTCTTGCCGAGAATGACTGCGTTGTACTTATCAGTGTTGGCACGAATGTGGTCAACAACTAGTCGTCGAAGTGACGGGGCGTTGAAATTCTCGTCCGCACCGGAACGCAGACCGCGCAGGGCGCCGCCCACAGCCGTGAAGAGGCAGCTATTGTCATCGGGCATTACGCGGAGGACTACGATAAGCGCTTTACATTAATCCACTGCTCCTCCCAGAATGAGCAAGAGGGTTAAGAGGCTGCGCCACTTACCTAGGCTGGAACCGGTCTCCGGCATAAAGACACTAACGTTCTGATCCTTGCTGCTTCGGCTACCTTGACCTCGAGACGACGACTGGACGCCGGGGAGGGCCGATGGGGCTTGCGATGGGCCGGTCTCTGGGATAGAGGTTGCTTGGACGGCGTCGGCTTGCTGCTGGCTTTCCTGGGCTCCAGGCACGACCGTGAGACTCTCGCGATCGAGGCCTAGCGAACCCAGGGAGACATCACTCTCGGTGGTGCTTATTGCCCGAGGAGGCCAGCCATACTTGACTGTGACGTCAGCGAAGCCTGTCTCGTCCTTTAACTTCGATAAGAGGTCTTCGACTGTCGCATCGTCGGGAAACTCGAGGGCTCCTCCGCCCTTTGGGCCTCGATAGCGAATCTTCATGGCTACAGTAAGTGAAGTGATGATAAACAGGACTGGTGGTCGCGTGGCAGAAGGGATGGCGATTAGGGTAAGACAAGATGGTAGTGGGACTGAGAAAACACGTAGACGCAGAAAGACAACAATGGAACAAGGGAGATTTTCAAAAAGTATCAATTTTCCTAGTAACGATCAGTAGCTAGGTCGACCAAAACGGAGTAAGAATGACTCTATCGTGCCTTGAGACCCGCTCTATGTACATGCAAAACCATCGATCTAGAAACCGCATGCGGTTGCTCGCACGTATTAAAGGAGCGTATGGTGTATGTATACGGAAGAAGAGGTCTCCACGGGGGGGGGAATTCTCTATCGCCCGGGGGCAAGATAAAAAAAAAATTAAGATAAAAGAAACTTACGAGCTCGGGTTTTTTTTTTTTTTTTTTTTTTTTTTTTTTTTTTTTTTCTCAAAAGACTAGGGTATAATCGCAAGCCCGGGGTGCCGGGGTGCCGGGGTATCGGGGTACCAAAGTCCGTAGTATATTCTTAGTAAAACTAACATGAATTTAATGCCGATTAATTAACTTTATATTTGTATAGCGTTTAACCCGGCTCATAACGGACACCATGGCCGACGATGCAAAAGCCGTCCCTACTTCATTAAAATCACGTACGAGAGATCTTTGCTAACATCCATAATTAACTGCGACAGAGCATAGAGAGCATTGTCTGCCATCTCTACGATTCGACACGTCTCACAAAAGACCGCCTAAGCCATCCCGATACACTCATGAAAGCGTACCAGACATATCTTCTCCGAGGAGCACCTATTCATATCCAAGCCCTGAAGGAAAATATTACTCTTAACTAAGAAGGCCACGAGTATGAATTAATCTTCAAATATGTAGATTAATCGTATCGTATACTTGTGTTAGGGACGTCGTCTGTGCTAGTATACTTGACAATGTCTAATCGCCTTAATGGTGTCAGGTATGGGAAAGGCGTTAGAGAATAGCTCAGGCAGGACGGGGTCACCCCGTATGTTTCTGCTTCTTAATACTGAACTATTTAAGTAATGGGATACCTCACTTAAAGGGGATTAATAGAACTTTGACGGAGATCAAGGTGTTTGAGAAAAGTAAAAGGAAAAGCGAGGATGGTAATGTATTAAAATGCATCAGTACATTTATTTCAGACATGAAGAAACGTTGGACATTTCCCTTGATGCTCTTCAAAACCTCACTAGTCATTGTATATTACCTTACCCATTTTTATCTCTTTCATGCAATAGTGACTGACATCTACTCATCAAGCATAAGTGAAGCTTAGACCACTAATACACGTTATCTAGGTATAATATAACTTTACAGCAAGTCACGGAAAGCCAAATGTGGTATAAGATATATGTCGATTACCATACCTAGTGGTGTTAATTCCGCCTAACGACATCCATCTTTCGAACATACTGCTAGAGATATTGTTATGTATCGTAGTCACGCCATACTGGGTGCCGTTGACGCAAGCCATGGGGGGAATAGGTCCGGAAGAGGGGGAACTCTGGGTTTATTGGAGCAAGTTAATTGCCTAGGTACCTAATCAGGTATCCTCCAAGGAGAGATTTGGTCCTCCTACCTAGCCATAGCCAAATACTCATGTAACCTTATCTTTAACCTTGCGATGTGTTCCACGCTATGGGCACATGGATGACGCCGGGGTCGTGCCATCATAGGAGAGATCAATCACGACATCTCGATCAACGTCGTGAACGCCACTAGTAACACCGTTCAATATATGTGTAACTTAGTTATAAGGTGATTAGTGGGGTATTCCTTTTGTGAATATATAGTGACGGGAATGATACCTATGTAATCTGCCTCCATATCGCTCCCAGCATTGGAATGGTTTCTCCTCGATTACTTAAACATTGATACAATAATGTCAACTGTCGAGGAAGGTCCAAAGACGACGGCACGGCTATCAATACAGCAAGAGCCAGACCGGCATGGAGTCGAGTCCAACAGCGCTTCTGGAGTTGGGAGTCTCTGGATTAAGCTCATGACTTCTATCGGCTGGTATACAAAGGATATGCCCAACGAAGAGAAACTACTAATCTTGAAACTTGACCTGAGTATATTGATATTTGGCTGCCTGTCCTTCTTTACCAAGTATCTTGACCAACAGTCCATCACCAATGCATACGTCAGGTATGTTGCTAACAGAGTATGTTTCTACATCGCGAGATCACTAATGTTGTGACAATGGCAGTGGTATGAAGGAGGAACTTGGCATGTATGGCGACCAATTAAATTACATCACAGCCACTTTCTGGGCGTCCTATTGTACTTTCATGATCCCAGCCTGCTACTTCCTAACCCATCATCCAGCCAACCGAGTCCTTCCAGCCCTTGAGATCGGGTGGGGGTTGTCTACATTTGGCCTGGCCTGGGCTAGGAACGTCGAGACGCTCTATGCCATGAGATTTTTCACCGGCGTCTTTGAGTGTTGCTCATTTACCGGAACCATCTACATCATTGGTTCCTGGTACAAGCCAGGAGAAATCGGCCGCCGCGTGGCTCTCTTCTTCATCGCGAGCCCCCTTGGCACCATGTTCGCAGGATACCTGCAGGCCGCAGCTTATACAAATCTGAACCAGGTGCATGGCTTAGCCGGATGGAGGTATGGCTTACATGATAAATCCGTCCTACTAGAGAATAAAATTAGAATATGCTCATACCTTAGATAGATGGCTCTTCATAGTCGATGCCGTCATTACTCTTGCTATAGCAGCATTGTAAGTATCTCATGCCAAAAAAAAAAAAAGAAAAAAAGAAAAAAGGTCTCTACGTTGGTAATAGGATGGTTGTTAATCAATCCCAGCGGATTCTTCGTCTTTCCGGATGTGCCAACCAGGAAGAAGCCGAGATTCATAACCGCACACGAACACGCTCTTGCACGCAAACGCATCCAGGGGCTCGTCGCTCCACCGCAACTGCAGCTATCTCGCGACATATTTAGACGCGTGTTTTCTCGCTGGCATTGGTACCTTTTTGTTCTTCAATGGACGTTAATGGACCAGAATTTTCTACCCGGAGCCCAGCCTTTTTCTCTGTACCTGAAGGCAAAGAGCAACATTTATTCGGTGGTTCAGATAAACACGATACCGACTATCGTCACAGCGGTGAGTATTGTCGTCGCATTGTTATGCGGCATTATTGCGGATAAAACAGGTCGGTTCTGGCTTCCCGCCATTGCCGTGACTTTCCCAGTGCTCGTGGGCATGATACTCCTAGTGGCCTGGGATGTTGGCGAGAGCGGTCGTTTAGCTGGATTCATACTTACTGGGTTTGAAGCGGGTAAGCTCCCACATTCGCCTTTCACACTATTTTCTCTCGGAATTTAGCATTGCACGCTAAGATCTTCCCAGCTTGCTCGCCTTTAACTATGGGCTGGGCGTCCGTTGTAATGGCCGGGGACGCGGAAGAACGTGCTACAGTGACTGCGAGTATGAATGCGATAGGGCAGGCCATCACAGCTGGCACGCAAGTTGTCCAATATCCGGCAAGTCGGGCTCCAAATTTTCGGGGTGGATTCATCAGCGTTCTTGTCACAACTGTAGGACAATTCGGTACAATCCTTGCCATTCTATTCTTGAGCCACAGGGACAGCAAACGCCAGCGCGTGGCCTTGTCACCTGAGCAGGAGGCAAAAGTTGAAGATCCTATGTTGGACAAGACGCTACCGTAGAAGCTAATCGTTGACATAGTGTTAAACAGCAAAATAACTACTAGAATAATACTAGGGCTTTTGAATATAAGTATGTAGACTTTAATTATCTACAAGTATGTACCTACATGTATGTATTGCAGAGATCTTGGAAGTCTCTCTCGTCTCGGATACACTATGGCCAAGCCACATTTGTTCTGCGTAAACGCCACAACGTACACCGTTCGTCCAAAGTTGGGAGATTGGATAAACTTCGGCTCAATCGCCTCCTCCCTGTCCCCCTAGCGCTCGGGAAGTCATTAACACCAACAAACGGGGGAGGACCTTCTTGGACCGCTGATTGTCCGACTTTGAGAAAATGTTAGTTGCAGCTCGGGGGGGACCATTGTTCCACCTCGCCTCGAGTGTCAACTTTCAAGATTCTGTTTGAAGCTGTACCATACAAAAATAAATCAAGCATTTCTTTGTTCGCATACTTTTCAAGCTCCAATCATGGCCGACGAAGCCGACAAACCAGCCGAAAGCGCGGTCGAGGTTCGCGAGTCCATCGAGGCCAAGCCAACCGACGAGGACAATACCAACAATAATAACAACAGCAACAACGGCCGGGGGAGAGTCGCGAAGACATCGAGAGATGCCGGAGACAGTCGAGGTGCTAGTTACAGTGCAGATGACTCGCGCGCAGTCTCGGGGGTCAATACCGATATGGACATGGATGTGGATGCAGATGGTGATGAAGACGCTGATGGTGAACCCGAAGAACAACGAGCACCAAGTCGCCTCGATCACGATATGTTTACGGTGATTGAAAATACGGCAAATTACCTTTCTACATATAAAGACCCCAAGTTAGTCTCTATCCCTTCCTTGAATACATATGTATGTAGTTGATCTTCACTAACTAGAACGCGATAGTGGTTACCATGTTGCATCGCATTTCCAGCGCATCCCAAACCGACGACTGATTCCTGATTACCATGAAGTTATCAAGGAACCGATTGCATTTAGTACCATACGCGTGAGTGACGCGCCTTATTATCTTATTCGTTCGTTTGATGCTATGCTAAATACACGGTAACAGACTAAGAAGCTTAAGAAACAATACACGGCTTTCTCGGAATTTGTCAGAGATGTCGCTTTAATCTCCCACAATGCCATGGTCTATAATAGACCTTCCTCGGAGTTCTTCCAGGACGCTGTTCGCTTACGAGAGATCTTTAAGGAGGAACTCCAGAGGCTAGTCGCTGAGGGAACCATCAGGCCTGAGGATGCTGTACTCCCCGATTTAGGCGAGATTCCAGAAGCAGAAGACTCGCCGCCCCCTGATCCGGACGAGGAAGAAGAAGAGGACGAAGAAGACGAAGACGATGAAGAAGACGATGATTCAGATGATGATGGGCCTCGGCGACGAGGAAGACGGGGCGGTCGTCCGTCAGGTCGTAAATCAGATGCGAGAGACGATGATGCACACAAGAAACGAGGCCGCCCTCCCAAAGTCTTCACCCCGTTAGAGGCTCGCATCCACGCACTGCTGAAGGGGCTTCGAAAGTTCAAGCATCCCAACGGAGATCTATTGATCGTTCCGTTTGAGAGACTCCCAGACAAGCAGACGACACCTGACTATTTCGCTGCGATTAAGAATCCCATTGCTCTGGATCTGATCAAGCGTAAGGCTAAGAGAAAAAAGTACCAGAACGTGGATCAGGTGCTCAAGGATCTCGACCAGATGTTTGAAAATGCTAAGCAGTATAATGAGGAAGACAGCCAACTGTACAAGGATGCGGTTGAATTGCAGCATCAGGCCCACATACTCGCCGAGCAGGAAAAAGCCAAGCCCGACGACGACTTTGAAGATGAAGATGGAAGACGACCTTTGCCAGAAATATTCCATAAAGGAGAGGTGTGGAGAGTTGGTAGGTTCTCAAAACGTCTCATTTTATTGCGTATGTTGCATATAGGGACGCTGACTCCGTGTACTTAGGCGACTGGGTTCATATCACCAATCCTAACGACTTGACAAAGCCCATCGTTGCACAAATCTACCGAACCTGGGAAGATAAGGCAGGGCAGAAGTGGGTGAACGCTTGCTGGTACTACCGCCCAGAACAAACTGTCCACCGTTTCGAGAAGCATTTCTTGGAGAACGAGGTGGTCAAGACTGGACAGTATCGCGACCATCGTATCGACGAAGTGGTGGACCGGTGCTTCGTGATGTTCGTGACGCGATATAACAAAGGAAGGCCACGGGGATTCCCCAAGGACAAAGAGGTGTATGTCTGCGAGGCTCGGTACAATGAAGAGAAGCATAAGCTCAACAAGATCAAGACATGGGCGAGCTGTGTACCGGACGAGGTTCGCGAAAAGGACTACGAGATGGATCTGTTTGACGTTCCTCGCAAACTGCGAAAGGTGCCTAGTCCTATCAAGCATCTCCTCAGAGACGATGCGAAGCCGACAGACCCCTTACCCAAGCCGACCTGGGGAGCGCCCAATGCGCCGCCTCTCATTGGAGCAGTACATTGTCGGGAGAGAGAGCCGAATGTAAGTTGTCCTATCCCTTCATTTTGTTGCCCGCTTAAGGTCCTCGTCACCTGCGCTTTTTACATTCTGTCTCCCCTTCTATTCCCATACCTCTCTCCGTAAGCACAAATGCGTGAAAAAAAATTAAAATAAATATAAATATAAACGAAGGAATCTGATGTACCCCTCTACTATCTCTATCTTTCACTTCTTATCGATTGCGTCGAAAGCTTTCGCCTTACCAAAACAAAAACAAAAAAAAAGTTTCATGTTGGATGGATGTTAATCCTTTTCTCTTTTCGATTGTCTCACTGAAAGCGTGTCACTTTTTAAAATTAATTTTAATTTCTCACCTCATACATACTGACACCTATTTCTTATTCTACAGGAATCTCCACCACCTGAGCCGACGCCATCTCCTCCCCCAGCTCTTCCTACCCTCGATCCAATTAGGCGTCCCTCATTGATGCAGTCGGCGCGTCCCATGGATAACCAGGGCGACATCGTCATGGGAAATACAGGTCATTTCTCGACCATCCCAGCTCCACCGACGCCAACACCTGGACATGCTGGCGCCTATGCATCACCCCATCCCTTCCCGCCGCGTCCTAGTCCTACCCCGGTCCCTGTTCCACAATACGCCAATCATGCCGCCACCCCGGGACACTCCGGATTTCCAGTTCAAGGCGTTCAAGGTTCCCATCACGGACATAATACGCCGCAGATGACCCAAACTTCGCATTTCCAGCCTCATCAACCACACCAGGCTCCCGCGTACAACGGATTCCCACCGCAATACAGCACCACACCGGTCCCCGTACCTCAGCATCCTCACCACGCTCCACCTCATCAGATGAACTCCCCTTTGCCAGGCTATGACCCATCGCATCGTCTCGCGCCGTCACCTGCGCGCACCAACATGGCCGCCGCACCTAGCCCCGGCCCCCACGGCCAAGCTAATGCCTACAATCCACCCCGACCGGTCGAGGTCTACCATCTGGATGACGCATTGAACGCTAAGATTCCTCAGGAAGTCCGCGAGCAGTTTCAACACGATGAGGCGGGACGGGTGCTGTTCTTCACACAGCCGCCGCTAGACCGCCCACACCGCGGCCTTTCGAACGAGAGCGCGACTCTCGGCCACAGTGTTCGCTACCTTGCCGACCGCGCGCGCGAGGTCGAGGACCGAAGGGCGAAGAGAAAGGCGCGGGATGAGCTGCGCCAGGCAGAGGAAAAGAAGAGACAGGAGGGAGAGAGACTGGCTGCCGAGAAGGAGAGGGAGGAGCTGGTTAACCTGGCGGGTAATATGTTTGCGGGTTGGGTCGAGTCTATGAATAGAGAAAATGAGGCACTGAAGAAAGCATATGATGGCTGGAGCACCAAGGATAAGGATATTGATGCTGTTGCCAAGTCGGTTTCTTCGTCTGCGGCTTAGTCGGCTGGGAGACGAAGATGAATTTTGGTGGTGAGGGTGAGAACGAAAAGTAAAGATGAGAGACTCTTACTGATACAGTCTTCGATAATTTGAGGATGAATGCTTTTCACATATGGCGTTTTTTGGAGTACTGCTTCGGTGACTTCTTGGGAGTTAAGATACCACTTCGAAGGCTGGGGTCTGGCTTAACAAGGCAAATTCAATAATTAGTCTGCTAGGTTAAAAAAATGAGAGTAATATTTTCATGGCCATAGTTACCTAGGGTATTACTAGAATTGCATCGACCCTTGATGCTGTAAATACAATTGCTCCATCGCATAAGCATTTTTCCATAAAGTCATCATAGTAGTGTTCAAAAGGCTCTCTTGTATTATTTATCTTATTCATATTTCTAACTTGCCATCATCAGCTATCCAGAGGCGAGTAAGCACATAAAGGTCCTCAGATCACTTGGAAATTAATCGTTCTATTCGCATGAGAGAAATGAGAGACGTCGACTCGCAGCAATTAATTATTCATAAAGCAATGTTGTCGTCATTGGTACCTATCGTTTGTCTCTTTATATTGCTAGTTACCAAATCGAGATACAAGGTTCTCATGGGCCGGTTACGCCATACTGCATATAAGAATCACAATCTCGATCTCGACTAACCGCAAGGGCAGGAGATCTTTTGCTGGTCTATACGGTTCGACCCTAAAGTCACTCGCTCCCCCAAGGCGTCTGCCCCGCTGGATAGCAAATAACAAAAACCAAGTCCAAGTCGGCGATGTTTCAGTGGCAGGAAGTGGTATCGTGATTGAGGCTTGGTCCTCTTTCATTCTCTTTGCTGCTATTCATTGCAGCCAACCTCTCAACTCAGCGCGAATCAAATGCGCAAACCGTTACGAAAAGTCCATGCATGCAAACCAGCCATTAAGCCTTCCAACCCCTAGGAGAAATGCCGTCTGATGATCTGTTGTCCTTCGGGCGAAAAGTGTTGTTGCAACAATGGCGTGGGATCGACATTCGCTGACTGGAGTAGGATTTGAACTGCTCGTGCAACACGCGCGCCAAGTTGGCCATGAAGCATTTCCGCCTCAAGAGCCTGTCCTACGTAGACGAACACTTTGTCGACCTGGCTTGTTACTGCAGGATTTTGCCTACATGAATAGTTTAGAATATAGTCCCGCCATACGCCTTTCACAAAACGAGAAGAAAAAAAGAAATATCTATCCCAATATAGACAGGGGGGTTAGACTTACTGTTCAATTAACTCTACGAGATAACCATAGGCATATGGTGCCGCCTCCTCGTCGTTAGTGACTGGTAGGGTGTTGATCCTAGGTGATAAACTGATTAGTGGCTATACTTAATACGCGACCGTTAGAAAATGCATACCACTGGGTCGCGATCGCTTGCGGATCTTGTAGACTCTGCTTGTTAAAATGAAGAATCTTCGCAATAGCTGCACAAGCGTTCTCTGTACATACGTCAGCAGCGGTTACGATACGATTTGGTGCTTAGATTGTGACTTACCGGTAGCGTAAACTGCCTCTTCGCCACGCGCGTCTGGTATCTGGGTTGCTTGGAATAAGTAGGGTATCGAAGTTGCCAAAAATTGAGACCAGGGAGCACCACCACGATGAGCTGCCACGCCAATACCGTATCTACCGAATATGTTAGGAATCGCATGTTCGGAAACAAGAGAATTTTACTTACGCAGCAGCCTGTCGAATGGCGGCTGAGGGGTCTTTACAGCCTTCAAGGAGCGCGGTACTAATAACCTGAGCGTAACGAACGCTTTCTGGTCCGCAATATTCAAGGACATCGTCCATGATACATAAGCCCCACTGGCGCTGTGTCGGATCCGTTGACGTGAGGAAGCTTTCATATGTACCCATGAGACGCTCCCACGGCTGAAGGAAAGCGGCACCGTGATTCTTGAAGATGGAGTGGAATGCCTTGTTCATGTCAGACAACAGGGTCTGGTCATCCTCAATCGCAAGCATGAGCTCCTCTGCTTCGTCTTCGGCGTCTTCGGCAGCGGCCCCTTCTTTATCTTCCTCGCGTCGGGCAACGCGGTCCTTGTAATCTTCGATGGCAGAATGAACACCGTCGATGAATTTCGACATGTGCTGCTGGGTAAGACAGTTCTTGCCGACCACTTCAACTGATTCGTAGAAGCATTGGTACATCTCGGCCAAAGCGTCAATTGCTGGTTCGGCAGTAAGAACTTCCAGTAACTTGTCCACAGTTCCAGCCCACAAGCCTCGTAATTCGTTGGATTCTGGGCCGTATGCTTTCTTATACGAGCTGAGGAGCTGCGGGACGAGTTTTGCCGAAATGAACCTCACGGGGTCATGGAAGAAGAACGCAAGACCAGGAAGTGCGATCTTCTCCATTGTATCAGCAACATACGGAGCAAAATGCGCCTCTAAAGTCTGCGCGTAGACAACAAGCAGCTCGATGGCCATGTGCTTATCGTCCATCGTGCTAGTTCGAATTCCAATCATCTTACCCTTGAGTGGTACCAACTCCCATCCATCTTCCTGCTGGAACTGTTCGATCTCATCGTCCGTATCGAGCAGTTGGATATCGGCCTTAGCGCTGGCTAGTTCAACTAACGGAGGCATAACATTTGGCAAGAAGCGTAGGAAGTCGGCACCCATGACTCTGCACATACGTCCCCAGCAATGCATAAGATACTGGGACTGTGGATCGTCAGCGTCGGTGATGTTAGCTTGGATGTTAGCCAGGAGGTCAACCAAGGTCATTGCGTCGTTCCCTAGGCGTTCCTTGCCAACGGCCAATGCTATTAAGGTAGCGCATTCCATAGCCTTGGCACGAAGTAGTCGGTACTCCTTTTCGGTTTCTTGCCGTAGGACGTTGACAAGTAAAGGCATGAGAGTATCATAATACTTAGAAAAGGCAGCTTCGGCGGCATCGGCAATGGTGGCAATTGTGGAAAGCGCTTGTTCCTGAACATAGCGCTTCTCGTTTTGTAGAAGCTGGAAGAGGTGAGATAGTAGGTCATCGAGGTAGGGCTCAAGTATACTCTTTTCCGCCTCCTCACAGAAATTGACCAGTGCTGCAGCGGCGTGAGCCTTGACGCGGTTTTCCGAAGAGTCAAGCACAGGAATAATGGTTTTGAGAATGGTGTCATAGTACTCCTTTTGCATCGTGGGCGCAAAATCCGTACTCATTTGACCAAGTGCTTGGCATCCGGCCCAGCGTACTCGCGGATGAGGATCCTTCAGCGCGGGAACCACGAGCTCCAGAACCTGGTTAAGTTCCTTAACCATAAGATCACGGCAACCTTCGGAGATGGCGGAAATGGCCATAAGAGCTGCATGACGATCCTTCCATGCCATGGAGGTCATCATCCTCGGAAGCCAGTGGAAAGTCGGGGCTAAAATCGTCTCTCCACCAAGCTTATTAGCCAGCCGATCCATACACTGCTCTCCAGCGACATGATTAAGATCGCTCTCTTCCTGGTCGAAGTCGTCCGACGCCAGCCATTCAGCAGCATCGTCATCATCCTCGCCAAGGTCCGTCATCAGACTCAGACATTGAGTGATCATATCATTCGTGTACGAAGGGTCTTTGCGGCACATGGACGGAGCATAATCAGCAAATGTAGCCATGAGTTCGAGGGCATTTTGCCGACAGAGATCATTCAATTCCTTGTCCTGGATGACGCCGACACTGAACATGACGAGATTATGAAATAAGGGCCTGAACATCTTAGGCGATGTCTCGGCTAGTTCTATCAGTGCCACGAGGGCCTTGCTCAGATCCTCAGAATCATGAGAATCCTTGATAGGGGGTAGGATATTGAGAACGTCGGGCAACAAGGAGAAATATTTCGGTAACGCTTTCTTGGGAAGACTTCGGAAGAAGGAGGCGAAGGCCTCCATGGCAGCTAATCGAACCGCGACAGAGTCATCCTTGAAGCCTCTGTTGAAAGCCTCCAATACAGCGCTCTCATGCTGTTTCTCAATGATGCCGGGTGTTGTTGCAAAGACTCGATAAGCCGTCTCGCGCTGACCTGCGTCAGGAGCCACACTAAGGTTGAAGAGAACAGCAAGAATCTCAGGCCATGGTTCATCTGAATTGGTGTTAGCGGGTAAGTTCACAGGCTTATTAGCCTTACTGTGACTATTCTTGGCTACTCCTTCCGAACGCATGGCGAATATTGTTGTGAGAGTAGTAAGAAGAGATTGCGAGAAAAGGCAGGAAGGGGAAAAGAAAGGATAGTGATAAACTAACTAGTCTCTGAATACTGCCTCGCAACATCGGCTACGGCATCGCTGATTTTGTTCCTGACCAGGCGGTCCCTCTCGTTGGCCAAGGTCTCAAGGAGTTTCTGGCGGATGACGGATGCCTGCGCAGTTGGTAAAGACACAAATATCTCGATGCTATCGCCTTTGTCTGTCTTGCGCGACTTGGAGGCTATTCGACGAAATATGACGGCCGCAAATGAGCGAAGCTAGCACTGGTCAGTCTTACAGGGTCTAAGACTGGTATAAGGAGCGATATGCATACAGATGTTTCGTTTGCAGATGCTATCTGCTCGGCGAGTCCCATCAACAGGATATCGGGTCGAGTATTGGTCCAGTTATTCTGCAAATGATTTTCGGCCTGAGATCGTATGGAATTGTCTGGAGATTGCAGAGCTTGCAGGAGCTGTGTTAGCTCTGCATGCGTCTCTGCCGGAAGCACCGACATGATTGCTGGTAATGTAGATCGATTAGGGAGAGATCCTTCGGCGAAGAAGAATGGGTGATAATAGGTCTGTATGGAACCAAATTGTCAGAGACTCAAATTGTATCGCTTCGTCAATATTGTGCCCCGCAGGGCTAAGACGCGGTGGCCAGCTGCGAACTTTGCGAATACCAAGTAAAAAGACGGCCGAGACACAGTAAGTTCGAAATAAAAAAAAATTGCTGTGTGCTCGAATTTCGGCTAGTTCATGCGATCCTAGAAAAATCCAAGCGATCACGCGTTAGAAAGAGAAGTTTGTGTTGTTATTAAGGTCGTGTTTTCTTTTGGCATCAAAGACGACGAGGGGTCGCGAAAGAGGGGAGGTTCACTATTGACTTTTTTTTTTTTTTTTTCTTTCTTTCCCTCCTTCCCCCCAGAGAAGAAAAAATTAAATTCTTCGGGACATACCTACCCTACTGGAGGTAGCTACGGTTATTGGGCTGGGTTTGTGGGTGCATTCCTTTTTGTTAGGCCAGATACGGTAAAGATACTAAATAAAGAGAAACTAAACTTAATGCAGAAGCTCACAACTACTGAATTTGGTATAACTCACCTAATCAAGTTTAAACCAGGTACGTCTCCGTCGCAATCAGCAACTTCACGTTCTGCTCAATTAACCATACCAACAAGCATCCATATCGATAGGATAGATACATGTATGGTAGAACCAATTCTATTGCAGTCTGGTTGTCCAAACCCTTACCGTACTTCATTTTCACTGTAGGTACGGGACATAGTGTACTATAGTCGACAGCTAGTGGATTGGTTACAAGTTTTTGCATCTCGAACATGAAGCTACTGCCTCTTCGCGCTGCCACGTAATATATCCTGATGCTATGCAGTTTCCCTTGCTTCTCATTAGCTGATGCAACAATGAGTTTACAAAGTCGAGAGAATCCACTATCGTCAGTCATCTAAACAGGCAATCCATGGTGTGTATAACATTCCGTGCCAGAGTAGTTCGGTACATTCATCTTTGTCCCGCAACGGTCGGTTGGGTGTTGACAAACCTAAGCCCCCTTTCCCCGTCTGGCAAGATGCAAACAAAAAAGATTTACAATATCATAGCAAGTTATGCAGGTACATTAGATGAGCCTTCCAAAATCAGTAGATGGATTAGGTAAATCACCTACGATAACCGTGTGGTCGTCTATAAATAAAAATTGGCCCACCCGACCCCTCCAACCGTGGCTTTAATATATTATACTATTACGGTAGAGTACCTAAGACCCGGCTGGGGAACGACAGAAATGACAGATTGGTGACGGTGTAGAAAGGTGAAGGAGGGGGTTTGCCGTGCAAGGGGGGGTTGTACCTTCTCGACAATCGGGAATGTTTTACTTACGGGTCCCGCCTAAGCCTCGAAGACCAGTCTCACCGGACTATATATATGTACATTTTATGTGTATGTACATGCATACATACATATTCATACGCTCCTCAACACCAATTGAAGAAGCCTGATTTTCTCTGTGGCATCACTGACTTCAAAAATTCGGTAACACCATGAACTTTGTTGTTATCAAGAACTGCTCTTCTCAAACCCCACGCAAGTCACATGAGTAAGTCGGCAAGGCTAGATTAGATAAGCTGGATAGGTAGCTATAGCTTCGAAGCTACAGTTAGTTCGACTCCTCTCAATTCGCGATAGAGCCGACAGCAATACTTCGTACAACGGCCCCGAGTCTACTACTATCTCATCATATACTTAATTCCTCTTGGTCATGGATCCCAACACAACCTCTTCCAGGGCAGGTAGAGATTCTAAGGAAGCAAGTATCTCGCCGCCGCCCCCTCAACGGACCGGTTCCGCTTCAAGCCTGCACAAGTCCGGCCATGTTATTAACCACAGCCATCGCTCAAGCTTCGCTGAGAACTTGAGAGGCCTCCCGCCGTCCCCACGAAATCAGCGACATCCTTCGTTCACTCAAGCTGCCATTCAGGAATTACTCAATCATCCACCGGCCCCGAAACAGCATAATCCTCGCTTCGCAGGGAGGGATTGGCGCGATATCACAGTCGGGGAGCTTGTGTCCAAAGATGATGTTTCTTGGGTCGAAATGGATACCAGCGTCGAGGACGCCACAATGGTACCTAGTCCTCGTTCCTCTCCGGCAACATGGATTTAAATACAAGCAACTCATCTCTAACCGTATTTCTAGGCACTGCTTAAGAATACCTCGAGCAACGTTGTCATCGTCCGAGAGAACACTACTAGCTCCATTCCGATATCGACCTTTGATTATAACGACCTAAACGCATACATCCTAGTCGTAGTCGGATTGGCGCATCCACCCGAAGATTTGGTTGAGTTATACGACACAGTGGCAAAGAAGGCTCAAGCCCGGATTAGTATACCACTTCGTGATGTCCAACCAATATTCAGGAAAGAATCTCTCATAACCTTACAGAGTGATGACGACCTGGCCAAGGCGATCGAAATTTTTGGCAGCGGTATACATCGAGTTCTTGTCACCAATCACAATGGAGAAGTCATCGGCATTCTAAGCCAGTTGAAGCTTCTAGAGTTCTTCTGGAATGAAGGTGTCAACTTTCGCGTCATCGATGATCTATATCCGAAACTCTTACGCGACGTTGGCGTAGGATCGCAACAGATAATCGCTGTCAAGTATGTGTGCCATAACTTCCTATTCTCTATACCATACTACTTGCTAATAATCGCATAGTGCAGATAGTCCTTTGACCGAGGCCCTCAATCTTATGAATCAAGAGGGTCTATCAAGTGTGGCCGTTGTTGACAATGGATTGAATGTTGTCGGCAACATTTCCACTGCAGACGTCAGACTCCTCACTAATTCCACAAGTCTTCCACTACTGCAAAGTTCATGCATGCACTTCATATCGGTCATCTTGACGGAAAAAGGTGTCGAGAAAGGAAAGGACTCGTTCCCGGTGTTTTACGTGAACCCATACTCGACGCTTGCGCATACTGTGGCCAAGCTCGTGGCTACCCATTCCCATAGGATGTGGATAGTGGAATCGGCTTCTCCATCTCCTTCCGCGCCAGGAACCCCTTCATTGGGCCCTACAGTCTTCGTCCCGACCCCGTCTTCTTCGCAGACGTCTCTTCCCGGAAGCCATTTCCCGTCGGTGCCACCGGCTTCTACCCTCCCCGGGTCTCACTTGTCAGGGCGCCTTATTGGCGTCGTCACGTTGACGGATATTCTCAACTTGTTTGCGAGGTCGACGGGACTTAACCCCGCAGATCCGAGTGAGCAACGAGCAAGAAGGCGAAGAAGTTCTAGCAGTTCCGTTCGGCCATCCATTGAGTCTGCCCGTGCTAGCCTTGACATTCGACGTTAGAATCGTGGGCTACTGGGTCGTTAGTTGCAAAATTCGCAACCGTATCATCTAGGGAAAGGATCTGCCTAAACTATAAAAGGTACTACATGGACTACATTGGTTGCTATTACCGCCTGGTTACGATGCTAAAGCTAGGTTTCCTATCTCCCGCACACTAGCAATAGAGAGGAGGGTTTACTAGCGTGTTAATTGTGTTACTTTATTCTATAGCGTAATGATTCTTATGAGATATGTGGGGGTTAATGGCGTTAGTTAAGGCTTTACTTAAGTTTTATATTACCCGAGTTTTATAAGGGCTATTTTATCGAATTGAAAAAGCTTATTAAGAATTTTTTATTTTAAAAATTTTAAGTGTTAATTACTTTAAAAATTTTAAAATATAATAATATAATAAAAGTTATAATAAAAATTATAAAAAATGTAATAAATATAATAAAAATAAAAAAAAATAAAAATAAATTAAATTAAATTAAATTTATTAATAAATATATTTTAAATTTAAATAATTTATAATAAGTTAAAAATATATTTAAAAACTTAAAAAAACGTAATATTTTAACTTTTAATAAAAAGTTTTTTTAAAAAAAGTTAAATAAATAAAACTTAAATAATAATAAATAAATAATTACTTTAATAAATATTAAAGTTAAAACTAAAAAAAGTATTAAATTATGTTTTAAATTTTAATAATCAAAGGGAAAAAATTAAAAAGAAAAAATTATTTTATTAAAAAAATAAATTAATAACTTTTAATTAATTTTTATTTTAAAACTTTTTTTATTATTTATTTATTTATTTATTTATTTATTTATTTATTTATTTATTTATTTATTTATTTATTTATTTATTTATTTATTTATTTATTTATTTATTTATTT